>JAGXJF010003695.1:0-59454 GCA_019208055.1 Stipa capillata | reverse complement strand
TCTAGCTCTAACTGGTTCAGCTACTTTACACTGGTTCCTGATCACAACTAACCAATTCTGATAGTGGGTGGTCATTTGAATTTATCAGCCGGTAAACAATGATTCAATTAACCGACTATCATCTTGTCCTAATTATTCTCTTTAGCGCTGAAAATGTAACCAGGAGTTTAGTTAGTACTAGAACCTGACATTGAGTTCGCCTGAAGCCGGTGAGCTGCGAGGACCCAATGTGGCAGCATGGGGATTAATTGGGAGGCGACGGGGAAGAGCCCGGCTTCAATTCTCAAGCGAGCGGCGACGACCTGGGCTCAGGCTGACACCGGAGGCAACAGCGTCAGGGGCGGCGCTTGGAGGGGGCTCCGGTGGTGTGGATGCGAAGAGGCGGCTGGGGTAGGTGGCGGCATGTGGGCTGAGGACCATGACAGCGGCGGTGAGACCCAGACACAGTGGCGGCGGACCTTGGCGACGCTAGGCACGCCGAGGCACTCAGGTGGCAATGGCGGAGTCGACGTCGGCGGGAGGAGCTCAGGTCCGCAGGGGCTTCCGACGGCGCGGTCCTCAGCAGCGGCGCTCAGGAGCGGTAGCGCAGGCGACGAAGGGGCGCGGGGTGGCGAGATGTGTTGGGGACGGCTTGCCGAGACGGCCGATGTTGGAAGAAGAAGCCGGCCGGCACGCACTCCTCCCGGGCTCCTGGACAAAGCAGCAGAGGCGGACGACCACGCGCTGCAAACTCGTCAGGGTCGAGGTCGGTTGCGAGGGCCGCTACCATCACCGGAGAGGACGCTTGCGGAGGCGGTGATACCGAAGCCGACGCGCGGGTCGCCGGCATTGAAGAAGACAGGACCGGCACTGCTCCTCTCGTAGTCGTTGGGCGGCTCGTCGGACCAGAGCGGAGTCGCCGATGCTCTCGGTGCTGGAGGAGAAAGAGGGAGCAGCAGTTGGGGAGGAGAAAAGGGAGGGTAGGCCGGACCTCCCGAGGGAGGGCTTAAATATGACGTGGACGACGGGGCAGTGAGAGGGGGAGAAGGGCGTGGCGCCGTCGAGGTCGCCGGCTCAGGCGACGCGTGCCCGGACGCGTGGCGACGATGGTCTGGCGAGCCGGAGCGGGGAGAAGGCGCTGGCGGCGGCGTACCCTGGGGAGAGGCGGGTGCGTGCGGGCGTGCTGGGGAAGAAGGGGAGATGGCCCGAGGCCCGCTCGGGAATGGAAGAAGGAAAAGCTGGGCCGGCGGCCCAGCACGGGGAGGAAGAGAAGAAATTCTTATTTTTTTGTTTTTCTGTGTTTGATTGATTTGTAAACTAAAATCTGAGGAAAGAATAATTCAATAGATTCTGAAAATTTAGAAAGGGTATGTAAAGAACCTTTAGGTTACCTGCACTCCTCTAACTTCTGAAAATTAAATTAATCACATTTAAATTCTAACTTTTGATTCTGGAATAATACATCGAAAGGAACTTTGGGCTAAAGTTCATCTGAGTAGGTCTCAACCTTTGCCCAAATTTCCTACTTAACCTGGTTCTTATTCGCTTTAATAGATTTTGAACCTACCTAAGAATAACAGTTTCAGGAAGATCCTTAGGTTGAGATATACAAGTAAATTTTAATTGAAACACCAAAGTGTGTAATCTGGTACTTTGAGTAGCTTATAAACTGGCTAAGATCTTCTTGTACTTAGCTCTCTAAATCTTGGTGGAGTTGATGCCGGAGCAACCTTTTAAAGTTTCGAGGTGAGATGTAAACATCTACATGTATGCACGAGTTGAAAAAACAATGGTTCTTGTTTAACCCTTGAGTCTGCCGATCTCAAGTTAAATCATCCACTAACAAGATGGTCTTTACAGTAATAGCCTAGCGGGGGACATACCATGAATCCCGACTGAATTCCCGAGTGACACCTAGTGTCCCCCTAGGGGAATACCCTCGGAATTCGCGTCAGAAACAGAACACATGCTGTAGTGCTTCGGTCCCGAGTCGTTCGATGTCCGACTGAAAGGGATCTCAGGAGTCGACTAGAGGGGGGGTGAATAGGTCGGCTCTAGATATTATAATGCCTAATGGGTTTTTCTTCTGGAGATAGGTCAACCCTAGAGAAAATATATGCAACTGATGCAGGTAACTGAGACTCAGCAAGATATATCAGATAAACACCAGACACTCAGATAGCAAACTTAGCTGATGTAGAACAAGTTATATTCAGAGCTAACTGAGTCTCAGGTGTGAGAGTCAGGTGAGTGCATCAGATGACGTGAACAGGAAAGGTACTAGTTTTAGCAAGAGCTAACTGAGTCTCAGGTGAGGAAACTCAGTTAGTGTGCAACAGATAAAGGTGCTCTAGTGATCTAAGCATGCATAGATAACAGAATAAATAAGAGCAGATCACAAGACAGATAGTAAAGCACACAATGATTTGTTTTACCGAAGTTCCTACTTCTTGCGAAGCAGTACGTCTCCGTTGAGGAAGCTGTTCTCACAGCCGGCACCAAATCGTGCTCTTTCCTCGAGTACCTTTCTTGTGTGGAATCCTTTTGATCTTGCTGCTGCAAGACAGGCAGACCCGAATCGCCTTCACAGACTCTTGGTGGCAGCCACACAAGACTTGGCTTGCTCACCAACTCCAAGAGCACTCCCACTCTTGGAGGAACCAGTACCTCGAATGCTACACCTGAAGGACTAAGAAACTCTCTCTCTCGATGGATGCACGCAGGCAACACTCACTTGGAGACCTAGAGCTCTTTCTTTCTCAACGGGTTGCTTTCGGGTTAGAGGCAAATGTTAGGTAAAGGTTCAAGGTTGAAAACCTCCCCAGGTTCCCTATTTATAGGGTCCCTGGTAGCTAGCCGTTACCCTCATGCCACGTCAGATAAAGAGCCACCAGACCTAACCTGTCTGAGACTCAGCTAACATGCACCTCTGGTAACCTACTAGCCGCGGCTGAGCTACCCACCTGAGTCTCAGATGCCAAACTCAGGTGGACTCGGTTGCCTCAGGCAGCACCTGAGCACAACTCTGGCCGGCTCACTACAAGCCTACAACTGACCAGAGAGCAATGGCCTCGCCACAGTCCCTGACCAGCTCGCTTAGACCCTTGGCACTGGTTCCAAGCTTCTTCACCGAAGATGACTGCCCTTGTAGACGCACAGCGAACCCTTGGTCCTGATCCACCGGCTTCCTAGCTCCTCCAGGACTTATCAAGCTTGCATTCACGGCCCTTGAACTCCATCAAGCAACCATCACCTCGCTTGCCCTCGAGCACAGCCTCGGCTTCTTCGCAACTGTGCCTCAGGAGCCTAGCTCAGCTGGTCCTTCTGACCTTCCTAGTTCCTTGCTCTTTTTAGGGCTCATCATCAACAGTTGTCTCACTTCAGCTTTCACCTGTCCATCTAATTCCTGTTCACACTCATTGCAAGTATTAGACACAGGTGAGGATTGCCAATAACCATCAAAACCAAACTCTGGGGCAAGATAGCCATCCTCCCAAGCTCCATGGGAGTGGATGCACTTTCAATCTCCCCCTTTTTGGTGGTTAGTGGCAATCCCTTTAAAACATTCACTTAGATAAAAAAAAGAGTATTACATTTAACCTTGTTTGACATCAACTCCCCCTTAAGATGTGCACAAGTGAGATTTTGCATTTGAATACAAGTGTACAGTTCAGATTTAAACATTGGAGAGTTGATGCAACAGATAAAGGTGTTCTCACAACATAACTGAGAGTATAAGCACAGCGGAATAGCAGGTATGTTGGAGGAGTACTCAGCAAATAAGATAACAGAAAGGATTGCATGCTTCAGTACAAATATCAAATATCAGAGCGTCAATACAATACAAAAACGAGGTGTTCAAGACTGATAAAATCATTTTGCAGTACATAGAATGTCTTGACACACATGCAGTCTAGTCTACCCCTTTTTACATACTGCTCCCCCTGAATATAATACTCTCCCCTTTAAGCTATTCTCTCCCTACTCTCTCCCCCTTTGCCACTAAGCACTAAAAAGAGATAGGAAGAAGAAAGAAAAGATCCTCAGGGAGCTGGCTTTGGTTGCAGGAGGGATAGGATCTGATCAAATTTGCTGTTGACCGAGGCCTTGAGATCTGCCATCTCACTCTTGAGTTCTGATTTCAGCTGAGCCATTTCTTGTTGCAGTTCATCTTGTCTCCTCTTGATACAAGAGATCTGTACTGGCACAACCCGTTTAATGAAAGCATCCATAGCTGCGGGATTGTCTAGACGTTGAACCAAAGGGAGACTGTCTGATGAAAGATTCACAGAGACCGATGCTTGTCGCTCAGCCGGAGGAGATGATTCTCTAGCTGAGTCTCGGGTGGGAGACACCTGAGGCTCAGGTAGGACTGCTGGGAGATCAGTTGCTGGCTGAGGTGGTCTGACTGAGACTCTGGTAGCTTGCTCTGGAGGCTCTGAAAAGTCTGGCTGAGATGAGTTGAGGATGTTGTAGAAAGGAACTTCATCTTCATGGTCATCCTTCTGAGGTCTGAATTTGCTGAGATATGTCTTCTTGTCAAAGGAGAAGACTGAAGATGCTAATGATGTTCTTTGAAGAATCATATGCATTAGATATGAGCCATATCTCATCTTGTCAGTTCTGTTCTTCTAGCACTCATTTATTTCTGAGAATATGTATCTGGCCACATCAAACTTCTCTTTCTTTGCGATGAGCTCAAGAATTCTCCATACTGGATTGTATATGGCATCAGTTCCTCCACCTTTGGCACAGATGGATATGTTCAAGATCTTCACTATGTGCTTGGGTGTCTTCATCAATCCTTTGAAATTGGAGATATGCTTAGGGACTGCACCCTTAACAGGAGGAGGCACAAAGCCTGTAGGGAAGAACTTCTTCCTTTTCTCATTTGGAACCCAATCTGGCAGGAGACTCTTATCTTCTTCTGAGCCTTTGGATATGCTGATCTTCTGTAGCTTTGTCCCTGATGGTAGGTCCAACAGCTCTGCAAACTCGGGAGCTGTGATGCACAGCAGTTGACCTCTTGTCATCCAGAGCATATAATCTTGATTGTTCTGCTCTACAAAGACTGTTGCATAGAATTCCTTGATAGCTTCAGAATCATAGTCTTGGTTTAAGCTGCATATCTCATCAAGTTGAACAGCAGTTAAAATCTGCTTCAAATTTCCTAAGCCGTTCTTGGCAAGATTTTCCCAATCAATTGGCATGCTGTCAACAAAACCTTTCTTCTGCAGCAAGAGATGATAGCTTGATTGCTGCTGATCATTCCAAAACCTTAGATCATTGCAATGTCTTCTTTTCAGATTCCCTTCACTGTCAAAATATGGATTTGTGGTTCTCATGGCAGTGTAGTTTGATGTGCTTCTTGAATCCAGGTTCATGGAGGCAAGACTGGCATCTGCCTTTGGTAGCTTCTTGAAAGCAGTTGCAGATATGAATTTCATCATTGATGTGTCAGATCGTGCAACTTTTGAGAATATAGCTAAATATTTGTCTTCCAATGACTCAACTGACTCTTCTAACTGAGTCTCAGCTGGGATATCTTCTGAGTCAGATGCAGAGGGGGATGAGTCTGATTCTTCTGCTGACTCTTTCCTTCCACTACTCTCTTCTTCTTCTTGATATTCTTCATCTGATTCAGATAGCTTTTGCTTCTTCTTGCGAGGAGATGGAGGATGAGGATCACTTGGACTTGAATAGGAGTCATCTGAGTCTTCTGACTGAGCCTCAGTTGACTGTGCCTGAGACCTAGTTGGCATCCTATGAACTGACTCAGGTGCTGGAGAAGATACTGCTTTTTCTTGCTCTTCAAGTCTTGTTTCTTCTTGAGCTGGTTCTAAGTCTGATAGAGACTGAAATACAGAACCCATGCTCACTGATACTCCAACTGATGGATCTGCTTGTGGCTCAGTTGGATTTTCATGTGCTTTAGTTGACTTCTCTTCAAAAGATGATCTTAGCTTATCCATAGATTCCTCCATAGTCTGCTCAAGTTCTTTTTCTCTTGAGTCAAGCTCAGCCAAAATGTCTTCAATTGATTCTATGGCAGCTTTCTGTTGAGTTTCCACTTCAATGGGGACTAATTCTAGTCCAGCTGATGCAGCCGCCTGAGACTCGGCTGGCTTACTCAGTTGAGGCACTGAACCACTGGATTGTTGAAGGGGCACTGCATCAAGTGCTTGAGAACTGGATGCAAAAAATATCCTTGAGTTTGTTTCAGCAATCTCATTTTGTAGATGCTTCTTACGAGCTTCATCAGCACAAGAGTTTAACTCCAACATGTGATTCTCTATTCTCCTTTGTAGAATGATATCTGAGAACCTTGTCCAGAATGGCTTATAATCTTCTGAGAGTTGAGGGAATAGACGATCAATTTGTTTGATCAGGTCTGCTTTCTCTTGTCCAGAGGCTTTTCCTTCTTGCTTCAGCAGCTTTTTGAGTTCTTCATGGATTGCCTTGTTCTTCAGCTGAGTTTCTCTTAGGAGCTTCACATTCTTTGGAACATCTGGTGATTCAAAGATTTGCTTTGCAAGGGCATCTATTCTTTCCTTCATTTGAGGCCTTTCCTCATCTGTGGCATTTGGCAACTTATTAGTTAGGTCTTGCCATTTTTCTATAAGTTTGCTGTGTTCCTTTCTTTTAAGAGCTTCTACTCTCCATTCAACTTCTTCCTCTTCTTGCAGTTGTTTCTTTGTTTTCTTCTTGACTACCACAGCCTCTGATCTTGGCTTCTTTGGGACTTTGCTCAGAGATAAATCTGTTGGCTTGCCTGCAGCCCTTGTCCTTTTGAGTGTATCAACTACTGGAGCCTTCTTGACTTTGATAGCTGCCTCTTTCTCAGCAGCCTTCTTGGCTCTTTCTTCAGCTCTTTTCTTCTTTGCTTCTTCAGCTTGGGCTTTCTTTTCAGCTGCTTTTGCTTTCCTCTCTTGCTTCAATTGTTCTTCCTTGCTAGCCTTCTGAGCTTCTAAATCTTTCATTCTTTTAGCTGACTGAGCTGCAGCAATGTCCATCTGTCGTCTCTCTTCTTGTAGCTCTTTAAGCCTAGCTTCTCTTTTGGCTAGCTCAGAGGGGGACATTGGAGCTTTCACTGATCTTTGAGCAGCTTCTTCTGCATCCAATTTCTTTCCAAGACTTTTAGCCTGCTCTGCCTCCCACTCTAACTGCTGCTTCTGTCTTAGGAGCTGGGTTCTCAGACCAATGGGCAGATCATCAGTTATATCCTCAGGCACATTCCTTGATCCAGACATCTGCATAGGAGAGGTAGAATAAAGAATAGATGAGAGATAATCCTATTGCAGAGAAAACTGGAATGATTGGCCATTTTTGGATGGTTTTAGGAGAGTTTCACAAGTCATCTCATGCTACCTGACTTAGCTACCTGACACTCAGGTGAGATAAATTGTGTAACTCAGGTGGAGTAGCAGAGCAACCTAGGTTTATCGAATCTTGCTGAAATTTGAGAATTCTGGACAATGAGTTGCAAGAAATCGTTCTAGAGGTTAAAGGTACATCATCTCTGTCTAATTCCACAACTAAAAGATACTCAAGAGCATGGGATTCGCATTAAGGCGGAAACCACCCTAGTTCTGTGAAGAACAGCTCGAGGAGACTTACATTTGGAATTTAGATTGGAGATGAAGGCGCCAAAACAATCAGGAGAGCTTTGGGAAGCTTCGGAGAGAGCGAAGATCGTCGGAGAAGCGCACGATCGTTGAGAATCAGATGGCGGCGACGGGTGCAAGGGCACTGAGACTCTGAAGAGGGTTTAGCGCGAACCGTTACAGAGGTGGGTTTTTATATCCCGAGTGGCCCCGTGGCACCTGAGGGCCAGCTAGAATGCTACCTGAGACTCAGGTAGGAAAGAAAAATTGAGCTGAGCTCCAGACTTAGGATTTTCTCCGGAATTTTGATTGTGTTCAGCTGAGACTCATGTGGAAGACTCAGCTGACAAGGTTTTCAATAGGATTACCAGAGAGAACTTAAAGATAAGAGATGAAAGCAATAGAGAGAATTTCTTTTCAAACACAGCTTGCCAAACAATCAATCAATACAAAGCTAAAGCTGTGTTGAATTGAAATAGATGGTAAGATCCAACTTATCTAACCCAATGGTGAATCCATGAGTTCAATAAGATGCAAAATCAGCATGGTATCTATAAGACCTTAACCCACCTGAGGTACAACCGAGACTCAGGTGCCTGACTCATGTAGAATGCAGAGAATGAAAAATCAGAAATGCAATCATGTGTACACGTGTATCATCATTTCCTCACTGCACATTCGAGATATCCATGATATTTAGCTCATGCCTGAGGGTACAGAACCTATTTTCATCTAAAGGCTTGGTGAAAATATCAGCTAGCTGAGCTTCGGTTCTAACATGGCACAGTTGGATATCTTTCTTTTCTACATGGTCTCTTAGAAAGTGGTGTCTCACTTCTATGTGTTTGGATCTTTGGTGTTGGACAGGGTTGTTGGCTAACTTGATTGCACTTTCATTGTCACAGAAGAGGGGTACTTGAGACATGGATACGTTGAAATCCTTCAAGGTCTGCCTCATCCATAACAATTGAGCACAACACCCACCAGCTGCTATGTATTCGGCTTCTGCTGTGGATAGGGCTACTGAATTTTGTTTCTTGGAACTCCAGGACACAAGGGAACGCCCTAAAAACTAGCAGGTACCTGAGGTGCTTTTTCTGTCAACCTTACACCCGGCATAATCACTATCTGAATAGCCTACAAGCTCAAATGGTGCACCCTTAGGATACCATAGACCAAACCCAGAGGTATGAATCAAATATCTCAGTATTCTACGAACAGCAGTGCGATGAATGTCCTTAGGATCAGCTTGAAAACGTGCACACATGCAAACACTCAACATTATATCAGGTCTAGATGCACACAAATACAACAAAGAACCTATCATAGACCTATACTCCTTCTGATCAGTGGACTTACCTTGTTGGTTCAGATCAAGATGAGCATTTGTTTGCATGGGAGTAGATATTGACTTAGCTTTGTCCATGTCAAACTTCTTGAGGATGTCCTTGGCAAACTTCTCTTGAGAGATGAAAGTTCCCTGCTTGAGTTGTCTGATTTGCAGCCCTAGGAAGAACTTCAGCTCTCCTACCATGGACATCTCAAACCTTTTTATCATCATCTTGCTGAACTCATCACTTAGCACACGGTTAGTACTTCCAAATATTATGTCATCGACATATATTTGGCATACAAATAAGTCCTTGCCTTTAACTTTAGTAAAGAGTGTAGTATCAACAAGCCCAATTTTGAAACCATTATGTATAAGAAACTCCTTTAGGGTATCATACCAAGCACGAGGGGCTTGTTTGAGACCATATAAAGCTTTGTGGAGAACATATACATGATGGGGTCTTTTTGGATCTTCAAAACCAGGGGGTTGTTCTACATACACAAGTTCAGCAAGCTTACCTTGGAGGAAGGCACTCTTGACATCCATTTGATAAAGCTTGATGTTGTGATGATTTGCATAAGCTAAAAGTATCCTGATAACTTCAAGTCGAGCTACAGGTGCAAAGGTCTCACCAAAATCCAAGCCTTCTATTTGAGTGTAGCCTTGAGCAACCAACCTTGCCTTGTTCCTCACCACTTGGCCTGTAGAATCTTGCTTGTTGCGAAACACCCACTTCGTTCCAATGACATTGTGATCCTTGGGTCTTTCAACAAGTGACCAGACTTCATTTCTCTCAAATTGGTTCAGCTCTTCATGCATAGCATTGATCCAGTCTGAGTCAGACAGAGCTTCACCTACATTTTTAGGCTCAATGGTGGAAACAAAAGAGTAGTGAGCACAAAAGTTAGCAATACGAGAACGAGTAGTCACTCCCCTATTAATGGCACCAATGATTTGGTCTACAGGGTGATCCTTCTGTAGCCTGCTGATCACAGGGGGTTCTGGGTCAGCCACCTGAGTCACAGCTGGATGTGGATCAGCTGGGTGTATCTGTGACTCAGTTGGCTCTTCCTGAGACTCAGCTGGGTGCATGGAGGCTTCTGAGTCCAATAGATCATTAGCTGGGTTGTACTCGAACTCAATGCCATTGACTTCATCCTGCTCATCAGCTGGGTCAGGTAGGTTTGTAACTCCAGATGAAGCTTGCTCCTCAACTTGGGGCATGACTTCACCTGTTGACTTGTGAAGTATATCTACCTTCCCTGAAATATCATTAGCAACTTGCCCATCTTGTGAGCCATTAGATTCATCGAATGTCACATCTACAGCTTCTTCAACAACCTTGGTGTTGGTGTTAAAGACTCTGTAGGTGTGAGATTCTGAGCTATATCCAACAAATATTCCTTCATCAGATTTGGATTCAAATTTAGAGAGACGCTTGCCTTTCTTCAGAATGTAACACTTACAATCAAATACTCTGAAATAGGAGACGTTTGGCTTCTTGTTGGTCAGCAGCTCATAAGGTGTCTTCTTTAGGAGTGGGTGAAGATATAGTCTATTGATGTTGTGGCAGGCAGTATTCACAGCTTCAGCCCAAAACCTTGCTGGTGTTTTGTACTCACTCAGCAGTGTTCTTGCCATCTCTATCAGGGTCCTGTTCTTCCTCTCCACCACTCCATTCTACTGAGGTGCATAGGGACCAGAGAACTCATGCTTAATCCCATGCTTGTCTATGAAGGCTTCAACTCTTGAGTTCTTGAATTCTGTTCCATTGTCACTTCTCACTGCCTTCAAGTTGATGTTCCATTCATTTTGAACTCTGACAATGAGATGCTTGAACCTCTTGTACACCTGTGACTTGTCCTTCAAGAAAAATACCCAAGTGAAACGTGACAAGTCATCTACAACAACAAAACCATACTTGTTACCTCCAATGCTCTCATATGTAGTTGGACCGAACAAATCAATGTGTATGAGATCGAATGGAGAAGTAGTGGTCATGATGTTCTTGGGTGGATGAGGGCTTCCAACTTGCTTTCCAGCCTGACAAGCACAGCATGGCTTGTCTTTGTTGAATTGGATCTGCTTCAGGCCTAGGACATGTTCTTCTTTACTGAGTTTGTTCAGCAGCCTCATCCCCACATGACCTAGCCTCCTGCGCCACAGCCAGCCTAACTGAGCTTTGACTATAAGGCAACATGGCACAGCTGCTTCTTGATCCTAAAAATCTACAAGATATAGCTTATCTACTCGATAGCCTTTGAAAACTTGTGAGTCATCTGTTAGTTTCTGGACATATACCTCTTTAGGATAAAATGTGACTTTCATTCCAGCATCACATAATTGAGAAACAGATAAGAGATCATATGAAATAGACTCAACAAGCATTACTTCAGTAAGAGAATGTTCCTGAGATATAGCAATTTTACCACAACCCAATACCTTGCCTCTTGAATCATCAGCATAGTTGACATACTTGCAAGGAAGGTTATCTTTTCTTATCTCAGAGAACTGCTCTTTGCCTCCAGTCATGTGCTGTGTGCAGCCACTATCCATGACCCATTTTGTTCCACTGGAGGCAGAGCCCTGCATGATTAGTTGCGAGACTTAGGAACCCAGATAGATTTGGTTCCCAAGTTAGCAGGTCTCTTACTGTAAGCATCAATAGCAGGAATAAGATTAACATTAGGGTTCTTAGCAGTTACGGCTTTAGAAAGCTTAGAGAACCTCTGAATCTTTCTCAGATTCTTATCTCCTGCAAACTCAGATGGAAGGGTTAGCAAATTTGCATTGCACCTGAGTGAGCTACCTGAGTCACAGGTGGCTCTCCCTGACTTTGGTACCCAACCGAGTGAGTCACCTGAGACACAGATGACTACTGACTTTGGTACCCAAATGCTTGGTACCTTCTTGTACCTACTCCAAGGACCAACATAAATTGCCTCAGGTTTACCCTTTTTCCCTGTCTTAAGCACATAGCTTGGATTAGAGGGAATTTTCACATAACCACCTGTCTTTCGATGGTTTCCTGCAAGAGAGTTAGTATCATATTTCCCTTTCTGAGGAACAAAGTGATTCTGCAAGTATTTCTTGTTAGTAGCAGAGGGAATATATGAAGACTTGTTCTTTATAAGTGCAGGAGTGAAACCAAGTCCCCTTGTACCATTATTCTTTAGTACTAGGGTGGACTGGAGCCTAGCAAAATTCTGCATGCCTATGTTAGCACTGCACAGGCCTATTCTCATGAGCCTTTTTAGCTCTTCATGCTCCTCCTTGAGCTCATTGTACTTTGCTGCATCAACAAGATTAGTAGCAGTTGAAGTGCTTAATTCACTGGGTGAATCTACAACAAACACTGTACTAGAAGTAATAGCATTGATGCGAGATGCACAGTTTAAACAAGTTTCTATAACAGTAGGAGGACTTGCATCAGGTGTAACAGCAGTGCAAGATGAGTGAGTTTCTTTGAGTTTATCATGCTCAGAGATTAGGAGCTCATGTGATAGCTTAAGTTTGTTTTGAGCTTCCTGCAATAAGTAAACCTCCTCATCAAGATCTGCCTTAGCATCTTGTGCATTATCAAGGGACACCTGCATATCAGTTAGTTTGTCCCTGAGAGAGATGTTTTCTTTTCTCTCTTTCCTAAGGAGCTTCTCTGTCCTGTCAAGAATGTCCATTAGTTGAGTATAATCAGGGAAGTCATCCTCAGTCATTACCTTGCTGCCTTTAGCCATAAGGCATAGAGTTGGAGTCTCAGCATATGTAGGATCTGCATCCTTGTCGAAGAGTGAGTCTGTCTCGGGTGCGCAGCTGAGAGACCTGACTGAGTCTTCTCCTGGCTCAGTTGGGCTGCTGAGTGATCCACCTGAGACACAGATGGCTAACCCAGCTAGCTCAGTTTCTTCCTCTGACTCCTCCTCTGACTCTGAGTCATCTGAGACCCAAGCTTGTCCCACATAAGCTCTGGCAGCAGAGGTCTTCTTCTTTCTGAAGGTGGGAGGCTTCCCTTCTTTGTACTTCTTCTTGACAATGATCTCCTTCTTCATGTACTTGCCATCCTCTTGTCTCTTGCTCTTTTTGGGACAATCAGCAATGAAGTGTCCTGAGTCACCACACTCAAAACACTTCTTGTCACTGAGTTGCTTCTTCCCTTTGAACCTGTCAGATGAGCCTGAGAACTTCTTCCTTCGATAGAACTTTCTGAAGTTCCGAGTAAGCATGGCAAGCTCATTCTCCTCATCAGTGGACATCTCTTCATCTGGATCTTCTTCTTCATCACTTGAGTCCCTGTGAGTGGCTACTGCCTTGAGGGCTATGTCCTTGTTCTTCCCAGAAGTGATAGCATGCTTCTTGGAGTGGTTTAGCTCCATCTCATGAGTGAGCATCCTACCAAGGACATCAGTGGGCTTTAATCTGTCAAAGCCATCCTTTTCTTTCATCATCAGACGCAGAGTGTGATAAGGCTTGGGAAGCACAAAGAGGAACTTCTTGATCACATCACAATCTTCTACTCTGTTGGACCCAAGGGCCTTCAGCTGGTTAGTGATCATGGTAAGTCTTGTGAAGATGGAATTGATGTCCTCTCCAGGTTGGTAATGGAAGTTGTCAAGTTCATGCTCCAGCACATCTTTCTTGGACCTCTTCAACGTGTCACTGCCTTCATAGATAGCCTGAAGTGTGAACCATATATCTCTGGCTTCCTCAAAGGTACTGACACGGTTGAAATCATGCTCTTGCAGTCCCATATAAATAGCATTGGCAGCTCTAGCATTGTTCTTGATGCTGATCTTCTCTTGATCAGTGGGATTGCTCTCATCAACCACATCGAGGCCTGTTGTGACAATCTTCCATACATCTGGGTCAAGTGCAGTAAGATGCATTTGCATCTTCCGCTTCCAAAAGGCATAATTAGTACCATCAAACATAGGAACTCTACCCTCATAGTTCGACATCCTTTAGACTCTGGCTGTTAGGCCAATTATGAGCAACGAGGCTCTGATACCACTTGAAAGGGATCTCAGGAGTCGACTAGAGGGGGGGTGAATAGGTCGGCTCTAGATATTATAATGCCTAATGGGTTTTTCTTCTGGAGATAGGTCAACCCTAGAGAAAATATATGCAACTGATGCAGGTAACTGAGACTCAGCAAGATATATCAGATAAACACCAGACACTCAGATAGCAAACTTAGCTGATGTAGAACAAGTTATATTCAGAGCTAACTGAGTCTCAGGTGTGAGAGTCAGGTGAGTGCATCAGATGACGTGAACAGGAAAGGTACTAGTTTTAGCAAGAGCTAACTGAGTCTCAGGTGAGGAAACTCAGTTAGTGTGCAACAGATAAAGGTGCTCTAGTGATCTAAGCATGCATAGATAACAGAATAAATAAGAGCAGATCACAAGACAGATAGTAAAGCACACAATGATTTGTTTTACCGAAGTTCCTACTTCTTGCGAAGCAGTACGTCTCCGTTGAGGAAGCTGTTCTCACAGCCGGCACCAAATCGTGCTCTTTCCTCGAGTACCTTTCTTGTGTGGAATCCTTTTGATCTTGCTGCTGCAAGACAGGCAGACCCGAATCGCCTTCACAGACTCTTGGTGGCAGCCACACAAGACTTGGCTTGCTCACCAACTCCAAGAGCACTCCCACTCTTGGAGGAACCAGTACCTCGAATGCTACACCTGAAGGACTAAGAAACTCTCTCTCTCGATGGATGCACGCAGGCAACACTCACTTGGAGACCTAGAGCTCTTTCTTTCTCAACGGGTTGCTTTCGGGTTAGAGGCAAATGTTAGGTAAAGGTTCAAGGTTGAAAACCTCCCCAGGTTCCCTATTTATAGGGTCCCTGGTAGCTAGCCGTTACCCTCATGCCACGTCAGATAAAGAGCCACCAGACCTAACCTGTCTGAGACTCAGCTAACATGCACCTCTGGTAACCTACTAGCCGCGGCTGAGCTACCCACCTGAGTCTCAGATGCCAAACTCAGGTGGACTCGGTTGCCTCAGGCAGCACCTGAGCACAACTCTGGCCGGCTCACTACAAGCCTACAACTGACCAGAGAGCAATGGCCTCGCCACAGTCCCTGACCAGCTCGCTTAGACCCTTGGCACTGGTTCCAAGCTTCTTCACCGAAGATGACTGCCCTTGTAGACGCACAGCGAACCCTTGGTCCTGATCCACCGGCTTCCTAGCTCCTCCAGGACTTATCAAGCTTGCATTCACGGCCCTTGAACTCCATCAAGCAACCATCACCTCGCTTGCCCTCGAGCACAGCCTCGGCTTCTTCGCAACTGTGCCTCAGGAGCCTAGCTCAGCTGGTCCTTCTGACCTTCCCAGTTCCTTGCTCTTTTTAGGGCTCATCATCAACAGTTGTCTCACTTCAGCTTTCACCTGTCCATCTAATTCCTGTTCACACTCATTGCAAGTATTAGACACAGGTGAGGATTGCCAATAACCATCAAAACCAAACTCTGGGGCAAGATAGCCATCCTCCCAAGCTCCATGGGAGTGGATGCACTTTCACCGACTAGTGACCCACTAGAGGCGCACTATAGCCGCCCTTCACTCGGGAGTATTCAAGTGGTCGTGGACCCCTGGAGGTCAACCATTGAAACCCTTCAAACTGTAGTGCTTCGGTCCAGAGTTGCTCGGTATCCGACTAGCGGCCCGATGGAGGCGCGCTACAGCTGCTTCTTATTTGGGTGCCTCCCCCGAGCCTCCGGCCGACTGGAGCAGTCGGGCGGAGGTTCTTTGTTAACCTGTAGATTTCACTCTAGGGGCACGAACAGTGCACCCAAAGGGTGTAGACCCCGAGCCTCCGGCCGACTTGAACAATCGGGTGGAGGTTCTTTTTGGTTTGTAGATTCTACACTGGGGGCACGAACAGTGCACCCAGTGGGTGTAGCCCCCGAGCCTCCACTCGGTTCAAGGAGCCGAGCGAAGGGTCTTGATGATTCTTCCTGCCTTCAACCGACTCGGCCAGCGCAAGGCCGAGTGGGATAACCTGGAGGGCACCCTCCGCGCGACACAGAAGCAAGTGATCACGAAGGAAACCCTGCTTGAGTCCGATGGAGGAGGTCCAGTCTATGGCGAACATCATTGCTGACGGCGTTGTCTTGTAAAGGTAGGCAGCAAACACATGAACCACTCCATATACATGTGAAGTACTCGGGAAGGCCGAGTGCAACTTGTTTATGTATGTTTTGGTTAACTTGTTATGTGTTTATTAACCCCTTCTTTCGTAAAAATTCGTTTGTGTGTAAGTTAGCCCTTTGTGTGTGCTCTTGCCGACCCCCGTAGACCCCATTGCGTAGAGATTAGCCATAGGCTGTTTCTCGTGTAGCGCAGGGTTGTAGCGTAGACAGGCGATCGAAGACGAAGAGTAACGTGAGCATTTTACACAGTACTAAAATAATTGTTGAAAGAGAAGAGCCCGAGTGCGCCTGGGCGCACCCGGTGTGATGTAGCTCCCGAGTGTCCGCTATGTGTAGCTATGACCGTGCATAGCAGGTAAGTCGGGAAACCCGAAAAGTTACTCGGATGGAGCAAATAAAATGTTTGTATTCATTCGTTCATGCTTAAAGTATGGAAGTACAATGCTTAAGCTTAAAAGCAACTTAGCTGTTCAACGTTCTAGGCGTTGGTGAAGAGGTTGCCGTCCTTATTTTTCAGCCGGTGAGCCCCCGGGCGTAGTACTTCAGCGACAGCATACGAGCCTTCCCACGGTGGAGAGAGCTCGTGCTTGCCCTTGTTGGACTGGACTCAGCACAGGACCAAGTCGCCAACGTCGAAGACGCACCCGCGTATGTGGCAGTGGTTGTTGTTGTTCACCGGCGCATCCGAGTCAGCCACGAAGACCTCCCGAGGAGGATTGCCGCTTCCCAAACTCCCAAAGCCGTCCGAGTCGTAGTCGAGGATGGGCAGAAGGGACTCGATCGTGCCGACTAGTCGAGATCCCTGCTCGACGGGTGAAGACCCGTGCTCAAACAGGAGATCCAACTTTGGCATGACCTCGTCCTTGGAGATGGCCGCCGGAATAATGGACTCGGACGAGAGTTCGAGTGAAGAAGACGGTGAAGCCTCCGCCGACTGGCTGGGGGCCGAGTCGCAGGGGTGAAGTTTGCCGAATTTGTCGGCGATGAAGTCCAGGTTTCTGACTCGGAAGACCTGTCCTGGATCGGCGACAGAATCTTGGGGGCCAAAGCTCATGATCAGCCCCGGAGCGAAGTCACCGTTGTTCTTGAAAAAACCCATCTGGATCTATTCAGATGGATCTATGCGCACAGCCCCTACCTGACGCGCCAACTGTCGGTATTTATATCCGTCAATAATGAATACGGGGCAGCGTACGCACAGCAGATCTAGATGGATGCACACGGAAGACAAAGTTTAGACAGGTTCAGGCTCTTGAGAAGAGGTAATACCCTACGTCCTATGTTTGGTGGATTGTATTGATCGTATCCCGTATGAGGGTATTTGTCTATGCCTATGCTCAGAGCGTTCTTGTGCTCTAGCTTGCTCTTGATCATCTCTAAGCCTGTGCCTATCCAAGGATCCTTACCCGGCCTTATATAGACGACCAATGGTAGGGTTACAGGAGTCTGGATCGGCTTACAGATATGTTTCCTTATCGATTACAACTGATACCCGGGTATGCCGGGCAGGTATTAGTTCAAGTCTTGTACTCCAAGTTGATGAGGCGCCCCCGTGTAGAAGTCGGACTCCGAGTAGTCGGCCTGGCCCACCCTATGCCCGGATGGCCAGCTTTGTCCTCCTTGACGATACCCGGGTGCCATGTCATCATCACTTATTATCCCTTGTTTAACTACAACAAACGACGGAAGCGTATAAGGAATGGGCACGGAGGTCGCAATCACCAATAGTTAGCCAAACTCACACAAGAGGAGAAAAATGTTAATTCTTGTATTACCTGTTAGAGAGTCCAACTCCTAAATGGGATGGGGATGGTTCCCTATTTACTGGGACGATGAGGAGTAGTGTATATTTACATATATCTCTTTTCTTATGCAGTTTATAGTATTACCCCTGAACTTATAACATTGTTAGGAATGTTCAGTCATTTCTTCACAATTCCTGGTGGAATATTTTATGGCATCTTCGTGACATCTTCTTTCCGTCAACCCGTGGATCGCGCCTCCATAACGACTCCATAGGTGTGGACGTGCCGCGCAGGTCTTCATGTGCATGAGCGTGTCGTCATGCGGCGAGCGCAAAGGCTGTTTTGAAGTTCACATGGGGGAAGGAACCGTAACATTGACGCTGAGGCCATAAAGTAGACAAAATGGGCATAACATGGACTAAGGACCCGGGTCATACAACCTGCCTGGATATTAATATAGCACAGGTGTTAAGTATCAAAAATGGACAATGGATCAAATCGTTACCTGTTTATTTGCATTGATTCAAGGTGGCACAGGGACCCTTCTACAATAGCTTCATATTAATGTTCTCGTCTGCCCAAGCTGTTGACTCATGCGTTACCTCCAGCAATTGTTCCGTGTCTTTTGTGCTCCTTTTTTTTCAATGGTCATATCTAGATTTTGTAATCCTAATGAATATATTTTAATTGTTTAATTTTTTAAAAAAATCTAAAATTCTCATAAACTAAAGGTTGAACGAAAACAGAAAAACCACTATGACAAGACAGGCAAATTCTAAGGTTTCCAGTTCCTGTTAGGATCCCGCAAAGGAGTGACGACGGCGACGGCGTGGTCGCCCGAGCTACAGCTCTCCCAAGAGGCGAGGCCTGATTTTTGTTGTAAAAAGAAGATCTCAGCCTAGTGTATCTTTTTCCAGAGTAATGGGCTAAAAGGCCCGTATTCTAAAACAAAAATCGGCTATCTAAGCAGGCTTTTACCACCTGAGCCCATTTTATTTTCGGGCCTGTGATCTACAACCGGTATTGGACCAAATACGGGGCCCTCGAAGCAGGCCCTTTCCGGTGGTTCTCTACCGGAAATCCGAACCCCGCTTCTACCTCCGCCGTCCTCGGGGCCGAGTTGACCGCCTCCCCCACTCCGCCGCGCGCCATCCATCGTTTTCCCATCCCCGTCCAAAAGCCACCACCGCGCCCTCCTCCCCCGTCCCCCTCCTCGGAATCCGCGCTCCACACACAATGGCGGAGGCCCTGCTGCTCGTGTGCCATCTCCTCCTCGCGCTCGCCCTCCTCTCCGCCTCCCTCTCTCATCTCCTCCTCGCCGCCCTCGCCCACCTCTCCCCCATCCAAACCAGCCACCATCACCACCACCACCGCCTCCGCTTCCTCCTCCACCCGCTCCTCCACCTCCTCCCCGTCCTCGCCGCCCTCCCATTCCCCTTCCTCCCGTTCGCCCCTGCCTCCCCTGTCCTCCCGCTCCTCCTCCTCCCTCCCCTCCTCCTCTCGCTCCCGCTCCCCTTCCTCGCGCTCACCCACCTCCCGATCCTCCGCCCGCTCTTCCTCTCCCTCCCGCTCCTCCTCCTCGCCCGCGCCGCGGCCCTCCTCGCCGACGCATTCCCTTCCTCCGACCTCCAGGCCCACGCGCTATCCGTCGCCGCCCTCCTCCTCCTCGCCGGCGCTGCCGCTTCCCTCCTGGCCGCGCTGTCCCCGCCGAGGACCACCCACCACTTCCTGGCTGAGACGGCGGTCGCCTCCGCCGGCGCCGTTGGGGGCCTCTGGGCGCTCCAGAGCGGCCTCAGCCTCTACGTCGACTCCTGCGTCCCCGCCGGCTGCCACCGGCTGATGGACACCGCGCTAGCGCCGGCCACGCGCTGCGACGTCGAGGAGGTCAGGCTCCGAGCCGTGACGGTCATGGAACTCGCGCTGTCCGTGCATTGCGTGATCGTGGCGGCTGCTGCCGCCGGGTTGTACCTCGGGGTGGCAAGGTGGTGCGGGGTTGATGGTGGGGGCGGTGGTGCAGGCGCGGTGATGGGGACGTGTAGGAGGCATAACGGTGTTGGGGGTTCATATGATGCCCTGCCCATGGTGGCATCGTCGGGGGCTATTGCGGAGATGGAGCATTTGCCGATGAAGGGCGTCGTTGGCAAGAGTGTGGCACAGGAATGATGATGAGTTGAGTTTCACTGATTAACTAGGTACATCGTGACCCTCTCAAGTAATGTGATGTTGCCATGTTTGGTTGGGATGTGTCTTATCTAAAAGTAGCTGCTGTGCACTGTCCGCCATGGGAAAACTAGATAACCGTTTGGCAAACTGAATGTCGAAGCTGTAGCTATGAGTAAAAAATGTTTAAAATGCTCTTAGTGTTTTGTGAGCCTATCTGTATGCTGATTTAATGTTAATCAATTACTTTTATGCTGGATTACGTGTAAATGTCCGGTTTTCGAGCTAAAATAGCAATAATAGGAAATTTAGAGGCTTGTATATGAACCGGAATATAGCTGATATGTATCAATGTAATAGTGACCTAATTCTGTTAGACTGATTGACATCTAATTCTGCACTTGAATCGTTCCGGTTTCAGCAACATCTCTGAACATTGCATGCACCAAAGATCATCCACACCATGAGAGGTCTGGAGGAAAGAAAAATTTATGTACAAAATTAATGAGCAAAAATGTGTTCATATCATCCGCACATACATCATCTGAGCAAAAAGATAATTTGAGAGAACATTGCACGGCAAGATATTGCGGAATTACAGAGATTCAGACATTACAAGTTTCACGGCATATGTCTCTACCTGTTATCAAGCAATCTGAAATCTTGCAAAGAACTAGTAAATCTTGCAAAAAAAGGCAACAATTGTGCATTATAACTGAACAATCACAACTGAGCATCTCTAAACAACGTGTACCAAGAACAAGAATGCACTGTCAAAATTGCAGGAAACACTTCAAAGGAAAACAGGCCTTCAAAGTTCATACTACAGAAAATTTACATGGCGCTAAACTGATTTTGTTAGCATGATCATAGAATGTCCAAGCTAACATCTAAGTGCTCGACAAGGGGATTATACCGATTTTGCTAGCACTGTCTGACAAGATTACACATTTATGAACAATTACACATTTCTGGAAAACAATTGCGAGGTCGGAGGTTGGTGTAGGAGCTTGAGGTGGTGCCGAGAGCTGGGGGAGGCGGTGACTGGTGGATGTGCTTGGGGCAGCAGCGACTCGGGGAGGAGCTCCAAGCGGCGGCCATTCACGGAGGAGCTCCGGGCAGCGACAACTCACGGAGGAGCTCGGCGCGGCGGAGGTTGGGTCGGAAGGCGCTCGGGCTGAGGAGGCTGTCGTCGCCCGGGTGCAGGTGCAGGCAGCCGCCGCCCGCCGGTGGCAGGCAAAACCATTGAACTCGCCACACATCGCCGTCATGGGAGAATAGAGGTTAGAGGACGGGTCAAGCGGGTGAAGGGCTGGAGCAGCGCATTTTTCCGTTTCTTATACGAGTGGCATGGGTGGGTAATTACTTAGGAATTCCAGGGACTGATTTGTAATGGGCGCCCACAAAAGCCCAATAAGCACGTCTTGGTCAGCTGCGGGGGATACATGGCGCGGTGGAGTGGCTTTCGGTAAATTATCCCATTGGTTGGGCCTATGCTCTCTATAAGCCAAACGAAATAGGTCCTTAGCTGTGTGGAGATTTTATTTTGAAATGGCACCGAAATGTTTTCGATGAATTGCTGATCTTTATTTTCTAGGATAGAGATGTACTGAAAGCTGCCATAGCCATTGTCTTGTTGAATTGGCTAGTGGAACCCAATGTAGAGCAGGACCCCTGTTGTAGATCATTCCATGACCACATTGCTTTGTCATTGTTCACAATATGATAATTAATAACTTTTTCTGCTTCTATCATGACATTTTTACTTGCAGTGTTTCTTGTTTATTCCTGTCTGCGATGTGATGTTTCCTGTTTATTCAGCCTTCCAAACACTTTGATCATAGAAATCTCCAAGGTTATTAACTAACTTAAAACTAGGTAAAATTTTGAGAAGTGTTCGAGGAACTACACTTATCATGAAAATATAGGTGCATGCATACATGTTACATATTCATAAATGGTATAAACTATAAACTGATGAAACTGTACAGGCTGGAAATGGAGGGATGTCGAGCGTTTTGAAGTTCGAACATATATGCTTTTTCAGGATTTCGGGTCATAGGGGCACTAATGCTAGGTTAGTATCTGCACAAGTTCCTAAATTTGATATCAATACTTTTAAGTTATTCGATTATAAGACAAGAAAATGATTATCCAACAAAGTGAAGCTGATTTGTAAGAGTGTTGACAAGAATCATATTCTGTTCTACCGTGATTCACAGCATTTTGTTTAGCTGTACACGTTTAACTAGTGCAAAGGAGTATGTTTGCTAGTCCTAGGCTTGGCATGATCATCTTCGTTCATCTTATTTTCTACTGATCTACAACCTTAGCGGTAGATTGAAGAAGATAATATTTTTTCCTTTTGCAGTTTGCTTCAGACTTTATTGTTAAATTTCGTTATACAGTTGATGCTGTTTCCTTTGTGTTGACCATCATATATACAGAGATTTTCTTGTCGAATTGATTTATGAGTTTACCTGCATTTATATGCAGCTAAACATGTGCAGATGTGAGTTGAATTGCTTGGTTCGGCATAACACTATCAGCTGTGTGCATGAGATCTCAGATCTATATTCATTTCTTCGTCTGCAATTTTCTGCGTGGTGACTGGTGAACGGCTCAAGGCTACATACAGCTCCTTGTAAAGTTGTACTTGAAGATTTATACATTTTAGGCAACATTTCAATTAATTGGACCACTAGCAATCATCATTTGTTTAACATGAATATTACATCCCATCGTTAGCAATTCTGATTTATTCATCTATTAGAATAGTGCTTGTATTCTCGATGTTAAGAACTTCTGTTGGCATGCAAAATTTTCTTACTTATAGGTGTGTTCCTTGTATGATTAAAAACAGGTGAACACACACATAAAAGTGGGTACTTAGATATATCTGTTGTCACAAAGCTGATCACTAGTGTGTTGTTCTATTATAGGTGACAACTCCTAATTTGCATAGATGTTAATTGTTAAAGTTACAAGTGGGAATAAATTGCAACCATGAGTTTGGCAAATTTATTGGTACTGTCAGATACCATTGGCTAAAAGCTCACAAAAGAAGATACCATTGTACTATATGCAAGTTTTCTACAACTAATGGAGGGAAAGCTCTCCTCTCCTCATGGCCTTATGTCTCTTTCTACTTTCTAGGCAGTTGAGTGAGTGTGCATTAACTACTTTATCGCTCCATAATTCAATAATCTCTATTTAATTTAGGATTCGGTTGTTCCTTTTTTTGTTTTGGTCACACGAGTATAATGCATGTATAGTAGCATTGTGAACACTATATATACTGACACAACCTTGCCTTCCATTTTCATGGGTTTTGCACATATCCATGGTGTTACTACTAGTACTACTCTGCTACTAAAATTCAAAGTGATAATAAGCGGCACGGTTTTCTTGGATCCCTCTCTCCCTTGAAGGCTATCTTTTGGAGAGGCTTCATGTGCATCTTTGTTGCCGACGAAAGAAGAAAGCCTTTGGGGGAGAAGGGAGACCAAGCAAGCCTGTGTCTATATTTGCATGCACGCATGAGCTCAAGAACCAACCAAGGTGCACGGCTACTGGAGTGATCAATATGCTTTGTTAATTGGGTGTCAGATTTTTTTTCTTCCAAACAAGTAGGTTAATAAATTGATTTTGTCTTGAGTAACTTGGTGAATTAGATTATTTGTTTGCTTTTACCATAGAACTTGCACACCATTCAGTGCCCACAGATGGATTAATTCCCTTGGAGTGCAGCAGCCAGCACAGCAATGCCAAGCTAAGTCTTGCCACTGAATAACACTACAACACGACATCAAAACAATCAAGAAGTCGATGTGTATATATATAGTAAATTCGAAGCAAGTTTGAATATTATATATATATATATATAATAGTAAATTCGAAGCAGCGCTTCGGCCGAAACGCACCAACCCGATCCCACCAGGCTACCCGAGCGTGTAAACCTGCCTGTGTTCGAATTCGACGGTAAGAAGTGTAGCGTCTAACGGTAAGTTTGACGATGCGGCGGTAAGTTTTGATTTCAGGTAGATCGCTTGTAGTCTTATCGTAAAAAATAGAGCCCTGAGCAGTAAAACCTAGTGTGATGTTTTACTATGGTTTTCTGATGTGTCCGGACAGTAAAATTGTGTTATGAGAACAGTTAAATTGTAAATTTGGCGGTAAGTTTTGATAGAGTTGTTTTTCTGATGTTTCCTTTTACTATTGTCAGCTTGGGCAGCAAAAGTGTGTTTTGACAAAGGTAATATTGTCAGCTTGGGCAGTAATGTTTGTTAGTGTTGATTTCGTAAGTTTGCGGGCAGTAAAATTGTGCACTGTTAAAAGTAAAATTGTGCACTGTTAACAGTAAAAATGTTAGGGTTGATTAACGGTAAACTTGTCGATTTGACCGTAAGTTTTGTTGAGATTGTTTTATGTTGGTATATGACAGTAAAATTATGCTTCGGAAACAGTAAAATTTGTGCACGCATGTAGTTTGATCATAAATTTGTTGCCCCATACATTTAAAAAAGTACGAACATGTATACAATCCTAATTACTGTCAAACGTCTTCATCTTCAGTGGAAAGAATGGAGTTATCAAGATCATCTTCGACATCGTCGCTCCATAAGCGGCGGCAAATATCCCTCTCGTAAGGGATTCTACCCCTACCCCTGCCGTGACCCCTTCCTCGACCACTTGACGCAGCATGTTTTGGAGGGTGGGGACATGTAGCAGCATTGTGACCAGCTTTAAGACCGCAATTCCCACAATATCTTGTGCATTTCTTTTCTCCAGCAGCACCAACAGTCTTTGGTTCGTTTGGTAGACGCTTACAACCTTTCGTGAAGGACACGGGTGGTGCTCTAGTATTGATTGATGGAGCATCATCATGATCTGTGGCTTCACCCGCCTCACTTGCACTTGCTATATCGGCAGGGATGCTTTCGAGCTGTGTCCGAAGATCCTTAAGAACAAACATGGCTCTTTCATAACCTGCCTTGGACTTGCAACCTGACCTGACCGCTCCAAGTGCTTGTGTTAGAAACGTATGGTGCCGAAACATCTCCGACAAGCCACCAGGTCCAACGTGAACGAGGTCATGTCTGTCATACGGTAATTCCACCCTCGCTTTCCTGGTGTACCTGCGTAACACAAACTTGCTGGGGATACTTTCTATCTGCAAGTGTGAGAATGCTCGGACGAGGTGGCAGCAAAACAAACCTACAATTAAGATGTAGTAAATCGTCAAAAACAGCATGGTACCAGAAATGGAACTTACTTACACTGAAAAAAAGAGGTTACCGGTATGTTCCCACTGATGACACTCGCATGTGAAAACTTCATTCTCTTCGTCACATAAAACGCGAAATTCATGTTGAGACCATGAAAATGCTTTGGAATTTTTCCCATGTGTTATGAGGAATACCCCAGCATTACCAAGGTGGGGTCGGATACGGAAAGCAGTGCTGTCAAAGTATGTGTCTTTAAAACGCTTGTAGACTGCTGGTGTATAAACCGTGCTTAGTTGATCATCAAAAGGAAACCGAGAGGCCTTTATAACAGGAGCCTAGTAAATTATGAACTTTGGTTTAAAAAAATGATAATGTAAAAAAATAGCTACTGCAGTTATCATGTAAAAACATAAAAATACCTGAGAAGAATGCGATAGCTTGGCCTCCTCCTGCTTCCTATCCTGAAGTATGCGGTGCATTTGCCGGGCAAAATGATGGAGTGTGGTTGTTTGATCAACAAAACTTAGTTTCACTAACCTATTCATACTCTCGCTTCTTTGCGTTGATGTCATCCTGCCGCAATATATGTCCTTGAAATAGGGGGCACACCAGCTTCTACGGAGGTCGTATAAACTTGAAATCGATACTACATCTTCCAAACTGTACTTTGAAACCATCTCAGCCCAAGCCTTCTCAAATTCTTCTGGTGTCAAAGGATGATTTATGACTGAAACGAGTTGATCCTTTAACCCTTCATTTCTCGCGTACAACTTGTTCAAATGCTCTTTGTGTTTTTTAATGATGTGCCACCTGCATAGCCTGTGAGCTGACCTCGGATAGACTAATGAAATGGCATTTGCCATTGCTTGGTCTTGATCTAGAATATGATAAATTAAACTATGTTGATGAATGTAGAATTAAGGAAATGAGAACAGTAATGATAACAGCTTCTATTGGGAATTTATGAATTGTATTGCATGAGTTTGCTGTATGTTCTATTTGAAATTACTAGAGAACAACAATTACTTTGCCAGAAGAGGAGCTACTGCATATAGACTAAGCATTAACCGTATGGTGTTATAAATATTACTGCACCTAGACCAAACCTGTCAATATGCAGCGCAGTTCGTGGCCATCCATACAGTTCTTGAAAGTGTTGAAGAGCCACTCAAATGATTCGGTTCGCTCATCCCGCAGAAGGGCTACCCCAAATATGGTGTTCTGGAGGTGATGATTTGAACCAACAAACATGGCAAGCGGCATATTGTAGATGTTTGTCTTATATGTTGTGTCAAAGGTAACAACATCACCAAAATCAGCATACTCTGCCCGGCAGCTGGCGTGACTCCAGAAAATATTTTTCATGACATCATCCTCATCAAATTGGATATCATAGTAAAACTTATCGTTGTGAGATCTAAATTCTTTGAAGACTGACATTAGCTTGTTGACATCATTCTCTCTCTCTCTGTTCGCATGTTAGCTGCCTTCCTGTGAAATACTTAATATGTTAGTAATATTAGCATTTTAATAAAAGTAAATATTCGTGAGATATACAGTAAATACCTATTTTCAAGGTCACGCTTGGTGAAAGGTATATTATGTTGACCCCCATGTAAATCTGTCAACATGTTAAGCATGCATTATGTGCTACCTTGCTAGTCTGCATGTGGTCCAAAAGCTCCATCAATGAAGGATCAAAATTCTTGTGCGCTCTCATGTGGGAAACCTGAGAAGGTGTTGTAGCGAGAGGGTGGTTGTGCTCCAAAACAACCCTCTCTACAGTACAAGAAGTATCTTTCAAACTCAATTTTAACTTCACAAATGCTTTGCAACCAATCCTTCTAGAGGTCCTTTCACGTTGACGTTCTTCACCCGGTTTGTAGTAATCTTGCCTACCTTCCCGAGAGCAACAAAACTCTTTTACTGTTTTTTTGGACCTACTACGTCGGGCATCAAATCCTGCGTGTTTTGCGTATCCACAGTAAAATGAGTAAGCTTCGTCCGCATTGTCAAAACGCTGGAATACCTTAGGCACCATGTCATCAGGGATGTTATGAGCCTACAGACATATACAACGACTTACTATTTGATCTACATAAGATTACTATATTGAATATAGCATCTGTCGGCGGAATGGGGCCCAGGGTCCCCCGAACCGCCGGTGGAGGCCAATCAGATGCCGCGGAGCAAGACACGTGGCGGCCGGGTCGGTGTAGGCCCCGTCCCGGCTGTCAAGTGGGTCCGGTGGCCCAGCCTAGGTGCTCGGGGGCCTTCCTCGGGCATCGCTCCCGCGCAAATAACCTGAAAGGGCCTTGGACTCTTGGGCTCCCGAGAGTCCAAGGCTCAGGAATCGAGGGAGCGCTCGTGGCCCCTTCCCCGAGCGCCCGGCGTCCTGGGAGGTGTGGGGCCTAGGGAAGTGCTTAGGATATCCCCCCCGAGCATTTCCCCTGGAGCTCCCCCCGTAAGGGGCCCCGAGCGACCCTCCAACGAGTGCTCCCCGAGCGCTCGAGGTCGCCCGGGGACAGCTTGGGACAGCTGGTGCCCCTCCCAGTTGAAGGAGCTGCTCGGGGTCGGAGTGCTCGGGGGTCGTCGTGTCCCCCCGTGGGGCCCACCTCCGGGCACGTCATCGAACGGATAGCTTCTCCGGCAAGCCTCAGCCCTGGCAGAGGCATTTAATGCCCATCATTTCGGCAAGAAATCCTAAGCCCTGTGAGGGCATGATGACGGTCAGGCCGGGCCCCACCCGCTCAGGCGAAAGCCCCGTTGGCTATCGCCCCTGCCAAGGGATGGGTCCGACTGACAGGTCTGTTGACCGACCGGGCGCGCCACACCGCGCACCCCTGTCGCTGTCAACCTTTTTTCCCCCTTGGGTCGCGTCACCGCGTGTTCCGGTGCGTGGGTTTGGTCGCTGACGCCCGGGGCCCAGGAGCGGGTGCCTCAACAACTCTGTCAGAAGGAGCCCGGTAAGTCTTCGTTCGTGGGACCCGCTGAGCATAAAGATGTCAGAATCCCTGTCCAGAGACGCGGCGAGGAGACGTCCGGCGCGGAAGTCCGCGCCGCGCATTAAATGTAAGGCGTGGGCAGCCCTGTAGCGCCCACGTCGCCAGCAGTACCCTCTGGTCGCTGTGGTAAACCCCCGGGTATATAAGGGGAGAACCGAGGCCATGTAAAGGGTTGGTTCAATTCCTCTTTAGGTTACGCTCTTGGCCGGCCATCTTTCGAGGGTTAGCTCCCTTAGAGAAGAAGTCCCTTTGTAATCTCCTAAAGATCAATACACACACACAGAAGCAGGACGTAGGGTTTTACACCTCCGGGTGGCCTGAACCTGGGTAAATCCTTTGCGTCTCCTGCATCAGATCCATCCTCTCCAGAAAATCATCACCGGCTCACAAGAGAAACTCTACTGCGCCCCCGGCCGAATCCCAAAGGGGGTCCAACCGGACCACCGCTAGAGGCGTCTCTACGCCGACAGCATCTAAATCCCTATACATGAAATATCTGTATAACATAAACACTATACCGTTACTATGTCTAAAACAAACATTTACCATATTGTATTACGAATATTACTGTCGACAAGTTACGATTTGTTGTAAAGCTGTTTGTAAGATGTAGTAATAATATGTTAAGTATGTGGTAACGATACAGGAACTGTAGAAAATGTGTAGTATTCATAGCATTACTTGAGATAGTGGAGAGATGCATATGAATATACATACATGCTCGTACGTCTGGTTCTGGTTGGGAGTACGCATTTCGTCCGTTGAAAGACCCACAGGAGGAGTTAGGATGGACGTGTGCATCCGTGGATCTCGAACGAGTGGTATGGAGAACGTTGCTATAGGCATCGTAGCAAAACCATCTTCTCCAGGGCTGACGCGGCAGGGATGTGGCGTCGAACATGCTGTCGTCACTGGAGCACCTCGCGAGAAGAAGAATGTCTCCGGCGATGGCTGCTGGTGGCCGTGGCTGCTGTGAGGTGACTCCATTCTATGGGTAGATCCCGTGGGGTTTGCCGTAGGCGGAGCAGTTATGGTGGGGAGGAAGATATCCTCATATTTTCTGATAACAGTTGCTGGTTAGACGTGCACGTGATTATAGGATAACAGTTACCTGTGTTAACACCATTCAAACTTATTGTATGTCGTTTAGTAAAAATGGGGTGATAATTTTGAGTCTGTAGTGTAGTAAAATAATAAGTGCCGTCGATAATTTTGCGGTACATCAATGAATTTGTGTCGTGGTAATTGTATGTATATTTGGTCATAAAGCAACACACGTATTGTAGTAAAAATAGATGGGGCATATAAATGATAGGATTGTGCAGTACAACATATTCCGATGTCTTGACTTTCGTTACGTATAGTAATTTTACGACTGTAGTGAGGTAAAACAATGTGCACCATCGATAATTTTGCACAGCCATGAATTTCTATCACGGTAATTGATGCATTTAGTTGTAAAATAACACACAAAATGTAGTATAACTAGATGAGGCATATAAAATATCACGCATTTGTGCGTTACAAACATAATCCTTGGAAAGATAGTGTGTTACTTTTCTGATGTTTCCAGGCAGTAACATTGTCATCCATAGCGGTAAATATCACGCATTTGTGTGTTACAAACATAATCCTTGGACAGTGTGGCAAAGACCTAAACTGACGCAAAATGAAACACCAAAACTGATGCAAAATGAAAAATGATTTGTGCTAATTCAGAGCAGGCCGAAACTTCTGAAGCTGCGGGGGCAAGACGTTCGCCTCGTTCAGCTGGTGGCAGAGCATATAAAACAACTCCTCAGCACGATATTGACTAGCATTCTCCTGTAAAACATTTAAAAAGGACAATACAAGATTATTGAGCAGTTATGACAAGAGGTGGAAACGAAAAACAATGGAATGGCATGTTGGAAATATGCCCTAGAGGCAATAATAAAGTTGTTATTATTCTATTTTCATGTTCATGATTAAGTTTATGTTCTATGCTAGAATTGCGTTGGTTCTTGAATATGAGATTCAGAGGAAAACCTAATTGCATGTGTGGAATAATAAACACCATTCAGATCCCTAGTCAGGCCTCTAGACTAGCTCATGTATTGTTGATGGTCTTGTTTTCCTGATCATGGCCATTGTTAATGTAACAAGGATGCCGGCAATAATGGGAACACATTGTTAGGGTAACAATGGTGTTGGATAGACCCCCTTATGAGATACTGCGAGATCACTTCGTCAATATGTTGTCAGTATCTTCTCATTATGTGTTAACGTTTACTTGCGTCCTTAGACCATGAGAATATCGTAGACCCGGATACCGGATGGTTGCTTTGGGGTCATCAAACGTTACTCCGTAACTGGGTAATTATAAAGGTGACTTTCAGGTACACCAGAAAGTATATCGTGGTTCTAGATATCTCAAGACTGGGATTTGCCCATCCAGCGATGGAGAGATACACTCTGGGCCTACTCGGTATTACGGTGTCTAGCATCGCCTGGCCAGGTATTGGGACTAAAAGGTTAGTCACGGGGATACCGGAATACGGAAACGAGAAAAGAGTACAAACCGGTAACGAGGATAACTAGGTATGGTGATCAAGGAGTTGATCACAGGGATACCGTCAAAATCTCGCCTCGGGTTGTGTAACGTATCGTGAGGCAAAAGGATGATATGTGGTAATACGAGGTTCGCTCGATAAAGATCTTCGATGATATGTGGGAGTCGTTATGGGTGTCCAGATCCCGCTGACGATTATTGACCGGAAGGTGTTCTGGACATGTCTACATATACTCGAACCTATAGGGTCACACGCTTAACGTTTTAGCGACATTTAGGAATGCTACGATTTATGGAGAATGAGAGAGAAGGGTTTCGAAAGTGTTTCAGATGATCTCGAAAGTGTTCCGGGAGGTCCCGGATGGTTCCGGTGATGTCTGGAAGTGTTCCGGAAAGTTCTAGAAGGTTCCAGACGGTTCTAGAAATTCTAGAAGGTTCCAGAAGTTCTAGAAGCACTACTGCAGAAACAGCTATAGAAGCCATCTTAGCAGTGGCGAGCACCAAAAAACCACGTCACTGGTAAACCGAAAATTTACCAGTGGCGGGCGTAAATTGTCACGTGTCACTGGTAAATAATTACCAGTGACGAGCATCTATTACTGCCCGTCACTGGTAACGTAGCAATTACTAGTGGCGGGCGCATAGAGCAGCTCATCACTGATATATTATACACCAGTGACGTGCGCACCAAAGAGCCCGTCACCGATACTATTTCCCGCCAAACTTGCTCCTGGCCTGCATACCAGTGGCGGGCTCACGTTTGGCTCGTCACTGGTACGTTGTTTACCAGTGGCGGGCCTCTATATGTGCCCGTCACTGGTAACCTGCCCTATAAAAAGCATCAGCGAGCTCGCTGCTGGCCAGTCGTAGCTCCACTGGCCAGCAGCAAGCTCGCCGATCGCCTGCACGTCCGCCGCCGCCATACACGCCCCGGGTAAATTCCTAGCCCTCCAAAATCTTCCCCCACCTCCCCTAGCTCCCTTGCCATCTCTCTCTCCCTTCTAATCTAGCTAGATCATCACCTCTAGCTTGAATTTGCTTCAATTGCAGCCCCCCAAACCTCTCACCTTAGTGCATGCTTCCATGTGTTTAAAACTGATAAGAGCAGATATCTCTTTTGATTTTGTTTGAGCCATGTAGAGTGTCACTTATAGATGTATATGTTAAAGGATGTTAAAGGAACTGTTGTTGTCTTCCCCTAAATTGATCAGTGATCATTTGTTACTCGTATGCCTTGCTATATGAAATATGTTTGTATACTTATGCCTCCTGATCCTACCATATGATATTGAATGGTGAGCTTAGCCATTAGAATGGGTTCCACATACATGTATATATGTATCAGTTTAGCAAACTGAAGAACAGATATTTAGTTCAGTTTAGTTCAGTTTAGCAAACTGAAGAACAGATGTATATATGTATCAGTTTAGCTCTCTAGTTTTCAGGAAGAATCAATGTTCTAATGAACCATATATGCAAGATCTCACCTTAGTTTATTATGATCAGTGAGATGAATTCGATCTGTACATTGCTTCAATTGATATATGAGTAATTATATTTCTTATGCACTGAGGCAGAATCACATATGTGTAATTATGTATACATTGGTTCATATATGTGTAATTATGTTTCTTATGCACTGAGGCAGAATCATATATATATGTGTAATTATATATGACAAGCAAATGATACTTTGATTCGGTGGATCTGTGGTGATGTGAGATGTGCATGAAATGTATTTCATATATGTGAATGTGAGATATGCTTGTGGTACCGGCCGTCGAGCCGAGGCAACATTCGTTGCTTTGTTTATTTTTTCAGGGAAACTGAGTTCAACATTTTGGCGAAATGTTGCTTCGTCAACATTTTGTCAACGTTCGATACTCAATTTTGCATAATTTTAGCAAAGGTCATGCCGAAATTTTGAATTTTCAACAATTTATTTCAATAACCTGCCAAATTTTGAAATGTTTTATGTAATATTTCAAAATCTCAATTGCAAAGAAAAATTTTATTATTTTTTTTACCCTCTCATGAAAGGTTTCATAAGTGTTGTTTCCATTATTTTTTTTAGCCTCTCATGAAAGCTTTCATAAGTGTTGTTTCCGTTAATTTTTGTTTAACAAGTTTAATTCCATTTAGTCCGAAAATGGCTGGAAGTTCTCCCTCTTCGTCGTGCGATCGTTTTGACAAATTTGTTCATATATTGCTTGTGGTACCGGCCATCGAGCCGAGGCAACGTTTGTGTTGCTCTTTGTGAACACTTGAGTTATCAACGTTCTGTCAAAATGTTGGTACTAATTAATTTTCGTATATCTTAGGGATCGAACGACCGATGGATCGAAGTTGGATGTATGACGGCGATCGGAACACACAAAGTTTCTATACATCTTTGAATGAGTTCTTTGATTTCACCGAGCGAGATATGGTGCGAAAGGGTGGCACGAAGATATGCTGTTCGTGTCGTGATTGCAAAAACTTGAAGATGTATGAAAGGAAATCTGGTTTTTTGCACATGCACCTGGTGCGATGGGGTTTCATGGCAGGTTATACACGGTGGACAAGTCACGGTGAGGAGGATGAGGTTGTTGCCGACGACGAAGGGTTAGATGAAGAAGCAGGACATAGGGAGCCGGAAGCAGAACGGTTGGATTATAAAGATGCCGGAGGACATGAAGAGGCCGAAGCGGCTATGTGAAGCACGGGGGACAATTTGGCCGGAATGGTCTAGGACCGTCATGTGCAAGAGCAGGTTGTGAAAGAGATGAATAACAATAGTGCGGCTCGTAGAGAGGCTGCCAAGTTGGAGACACTGGTGAAAGACTCGAAAACTCCCTTGTACCCTGGTTGCAATCCCGAGCACACCCGCCTCTCAGTCACGCTCGAACTTCTAAGACTCAAGGCACTCCACAACAGCACGGACACAAGCCTCGATGAGACATTGGAGTATCTCGCAAAAGTTCTGCCGGAGGGGAACATGTTGCCTCGCGGTTGCGATGAGGCCAAGAAGGTCGTGTGCCCTCTTGAATTAGAGGTGACGAGATACCACGCGTGTCCGAATGACTGCATCATTTATCGCAACGAGTACGCGGAGCTAACCAAGTGTCCCGAGTGCAAAGCATCCCGATTCAAGCGGGGAAAGAACTACCAACCAGATGGTGACAACGGAGTGAAGAGCGGTGCTCCTGCAAAGGTTGTATGGTACCTTGCACTCATTCCCCGTTTGAAGCGTCTATTCGCAAACAAGAAGGAGGCAAAGCTCATGCGTTGGCACGACGAGAGGCCAATGAAAGATGACGCCGTGCTGAGACACCCTGCGGACGGTTGCCAGTGGAAAGCAATCGACGACCAATACCCCGAATTCGGAGGAGAGCCGAGGAATATCAGAATTGGAATGAGTACGGACGGACTCAATCCTTTTGGAAAGATGAGCAGCAGGCACAGCACTTGGCCCGTGGTCGTATGGATGTACAACCTCCCTCCGTGGCTCTGCATGAAGCAAAAGTACCTACACCTGTCCATGCTCATTCAAGGGCCACAGCAACCAGGGAACGATCTGAACGTGTATCACCAACTACTGAAGGAGGAGCTAGATACACTCTGGGCTGAACCAGGGGTCCAGGTCTGGGACGCTCACGAAGGAGACTACTTCAATATGAGAGCTATGATGATCACAACGGTGCAAGACTATCCCGCTTATGGATATCAATCCAGCCAGGTTTGCCACGGATACCAAGGATGTGTTAAGTGTATGGAAGATACAACAAGTCGTCACCTACCGGGCTCTCACAAAATCGTGTACATGGGCCACCGAAGATGGCTTCAACAGGACGACCCGTGGAGACAAGAAAAAGAAAAGTTCGACAATACGATTGAGACCCGAGGACCACCACGTAAGAGGAGTGGGGAAGAAATATATGAGATGTTGAACTCTTGGGGCGAGTGCCCTAGGGCGGGAAAGAAGCAGAAGAAGGTAAAGCCGCTGGGAGGCGTATGGAAAACAAAATCTGTATTCTGGGACTTGCCTTACTGGCCTTTTCTCGAGATGCGTCACTGCATAGATGTCATGCATATTGAGAAAAATATCTGTGAGAGTGTGCTTGGTCTCTTGCTCCACATGGCAGACAAGACAAAGGATGGGCCGAAGGCACGAGCTGACTACGAGGAACTGGGGATAAGACGAGAGCTGTGGGCCAAGGAGGAGAAGACCAAGTTGGGCAGGAATGTTACGAAAATCAAGACGGACTGTCCCGCCGCTTGCTACACTCTAAGTACAGACGAGCTTGATAAAATCTTCAAATGCCTCAAAGGTGTCAAAGTAACTTCCGGCTACTCGGCAAACATACAGAGATTTCTAGACATGCAGAACCACAAACTAATCGGTATGAAGTCTCATGACTGTCACGTGATGATCACGCAGATACTTCCGGTTGCAATTAGAGGGCTAATGGAGCCATGGATCCGCAAGACACTGCTTGACCTCTGTAACTTTTTCGACATTATCTCTCAGAAGTCCATCACTAAGAAGCGTTGCCGGCGACTGCAGGCGGAGATCATTGTCATACTATGCGAGCTTGAGATGTACTTTCCACCCGCATTCTTTGACGTCATGGTTCATCTCATGATCCATATCGTCCCGAAGATCATCGACCTAGGTCCCGTATTCCTACACAACATGTACCCGTTGGAAAGGTTCAATGGGGTCGTGAAGCGATGCATTCGTAACAGGTCTCATCCGGATGGGAGCATCGTCCAGGGCTTTCTCACGGAGGAGAGCGTCGAGTTCTGCACGGATTACATGAAAGTCGACAAACCTATAGGCGTGCCTGTTAATCGGCACATTGGCAGGCTCGATGGCGTAGGTCACCGACGCGGAAAGAAGGATTTACATGTGCACAGTGACGTACCGAACCGATCAGACGATTACGTCAGAGCGCACACAGTAGTGCTACAGCACCTGTCAGTGGTCCGGCCTTATGTTATTCAGCACATGGCAATGTTAAAAACAAAGCACGGCACAAGAAAGACCGAAGCGGCTCTCATGAAAGAGCACAACGCTACGTTCGCCAGGTGGCTAAAAAACTACTTTGACGAACATAGCTTCTCAAAAGATGATGACGTAGCACGGACGGTGTTCCACGTGGCACAGGGACCCCTGATGAATGTCGGGATATACCAAGCATACGATATCAACGGATACACATTCTATACAGAGACACAAGACCAGAAGAGTGTGTACCAGAACTCTGGGGTGACGATGGAGGCCCTAACCGGTAAGACAAAGTACAGATACTACGGTAGAATCGAAGAGATTTGGGAACTTGACTACACCGTAACCGAGATCCCCATGTTCCGGGTAAGATGGGCGAAGAATGTCGAAACGGAAGACTATTTCACTACCATGGTCATACCGAAAGCAGTTCCTATTGAGACAGTAAATGTGAAAGCGATCAGTGCCAAAAATGAGCCGTGGGTATTAGCTAAACAAGTGGCCCAATGCTTCTACATAACTGACCCGATGAGGCCAAGCCATCATGTCATGAGGAGGGGCAAAAGGAGTATCGTTGGAATCGATGGTGTTGTTGACGAAGAGGACTATGACCAATTTGACGACCCGGATATGGAGGAAGACAATGACGGTGGTAACATTCAGCCACGGCCCAGCAGAAGGAGCAGAACTACATGTCCCGCCGTGCTTCCCTTCAAAAGACGAAGTCACTCCGAGGGGCTAACCTATATCACGAAGAAGAGCAAGACTACCGTTGAGAAGAGTGTCGAAGAGTGAGAAGATTGTCGAAGAATGTCGTAAGTTAAGTTAATTAATGATGTAACTTAAGTATGTGCTACTATCAAGAAAACGGTGTATGATATCTAGAGATGTTTTAGTTTCAAAGCAATGTATAGCTCACTTTTGTGAAATTGTTTGAAATTTTAAACACAGGCTCTTCAGGTCATATGATGACACCGTACCAAATTGATGTATATAACAATCATGCTTTTATGTTAATTCTATGCATGTTGCTCAATGCAGTCATACTCTTTTGTGGAAGTTAAATGTTGGTTTTTTTTGGGGTGATAATAGTTACACGTAGTATTTCTGCACTGACTTGAGCCCTATTTCGAGCGAGAATTTACACTTCCAACCTGCCGTTTCAAATCAAACAATCTGGGTTTCTTTCATGTTGTACATTCTCCTTGATCTGACCAGTACATATATAACATCAATATTATTAAAAAATGTAATAGCACTGGCTGTAACTTAATTATTTTTCACGACATATGTCAATATAATTTGTGCTAACTAAATATGAAATCAAATATCTTGTTCGCAAATTAGAATTTCAAACTAATTGAAAAAATACCCAAGCCATCTCATATATATACTATAGATTACTGACTACCTATGTCTTAGGTCTCATGTACATATGTGCATATACATATAATGGAAGGTATAAATGGATTCCAAAAAACTATCCCTAGCTAACTTACCAGTGACGAGCTCTCGGGCTGGCCCGTCACTGGTATATCTATTACCAGTGACGAGCACTCGGGCTGGCCCGTCACTGGTATATCTATTACCAGTGACGACCACCATGTATCGCCCGTCACTGGTATCTCTTATCAGTGACGAGCGCCCTTTATGGCCCGTCACTGGTAACTTCTACATATAAACCCCTCGCGCGCGGGACTTGGGGAAATATTCCCCAAATCCCGCGCCCGCCCTAATTCCCCAAATCGACCCAAGTGCCCTCGCGCGACCGACGCCACCAGGCCACCGCCGCTCCTCGCCGGACGCCGCCCTCGCCGCCTCCCTCACCAGACGCCGCCCTCGCCGCTCATCTCCCTCCCAACCGGCCCATCTACAGCCGGCCGCCGCCGTCGAAGCTCCGTCCAGTGGCCGTTCTTAAGCCTCGTCCGGCGCCCAATCTGAAGCCCCATCCACCCGCAAGAGCAGCAAGAGCCAGCGCCGCTCCGGCTGCTTTCTTCTTCCTCGCCATCGCCGCTGCCGCTCTTCCTCTGCCACCGCCCACCGTCTCCTCCTCCGTCTCCAGGTAAACTCAGCAGGTCTCCTTTTTCACCAAAACTGCATCCTCCTTACCACCTAGATATGGATTTCCACCTTCTTTTAGGTGCTTGCAGCATCTTAGGAACTTTGTTGGGATTTGCGATCGGAGTGTTTATTTCAATGTAATCGGAGAAGGGTTGTTTATCTTGTTTGATTGACAAGGTACTAACCCTAGTACAACGTCTAGACTTGTTTGTTCCAGTTATATACTAACTGACATTAGTACGTGAGGTGTGAACTCTCCTCATTGGGAAGCTCCACGGTAAATTCAAGTTCCCGGACGAGCACGAGTCCCAAGAGCATGACACCCTGGTAAACAATAGAGCCATCAGCAAGTTCTCCAAGCTTTTGAGTAATTGGAAATCCAAGGCCAAAAATAAATATCTTAACAAAGATTACGAAACCGAAATCCGTAAGGTGTGGCCTTCGATTTCTGAAGGGGACTGGAACCTTTTCAAGCAGCACTGCCAGACCCCTCAAGTCAAGGAGTACGAGAAATGGGGGTCACGATATGCGAGCAAGGAACTTAGGTAACCACACCCTCGGAAGCCGTGGTTACCCAGGTAAGAAGCCCAAGTGGGAGAAGCAGGATGCTGTAATGGCTGCGGCGGGCGTCCCAAACCCGTTCAAGGAATTCCAAGAACCGCGTGAACATGATTTCATCAGGGGCCGATACAAATTCAATAAGAGACCGGGGAATGGGAAACGGATGACAAAACGAAGAAAGTCGAGGAACTCCTGGTAATTAATTAACCCGCTTAATTCTATTTATCCTAATTAAGTCAATTTTTTCCAAGTAGTCACGTTTCTATATGGTTCACGTTCCTATTGCAGCGAAAGCATCATGCGGAACCTCAAAGCTCCCAGGAGTCCTCGGCCAGGTGGGACGACCCTCTTAACCGGTCAATCAACGAGGCCCTCGGCAAGGACCCGTTAGCGAAGCCGGCTCATGGTCGTGTGAACGGCGCCGGAGTCAATGCCAAATGGGAAACATATTATCCCGAAGACCGTGAGCTTGCAAGGCAGAGAAGGAGAGCCGGCCGGGCTACTTTAGAAACAAAAATAGCCGAAATGAGAGAAGAAATGGCGAAAGAAATCGAGGTCAAAGCCAAAGCCATGGCGAAAGCCCAAGTCCAGGAAATGTGGCCCGAGCTAATTGAGGCCGTCAAGCTCAGTTTAGCATCGGGGCAAACAGTACCACCACCAGGCGCCGTCACATCGGCGCCGGCTAATGTCAATTTAGAGAAAGAGCCACGGCCCGATGCACTTCATAGCAGCCCCTCTGTCTCTTTCATGGGCCACAGGTCGTCAACGGCTGATATCGACGCCCTCACGGTAAGCGTCGCCGGCTCAACAAACACCTTCTTCCATGCATGGTTTCGTTGTTCGGATCTCTAACATCGACGACGCGTACATGTTTCGCAGGAAGACACTCCGTGCACTCTCCACGCCATGGTGAACGGTGAAATGGCGCCGGTTGCAAAGGGCTTAGTCATTCTCCCCAAACAGAAGGTGATGCACACCGTGCGGTTGCCAAGCGATGTGGTTAGGGTTTCTGTGGTTAGGGTGACACCCGGTTACGAAGATGTGGATCCTCCTATACAACCTGAAGGGGCGGAGACACAGATGAAACTCGTAGATTGCAGGAATTGGACCCTCAGGTGGCCGAAGACGCAAATTGCTTTGGGCGGGACCACCCCACGCGAAACACCCTCGTCGTCGGCGATCCCTGGCAGCGTCACTCAACCAGGACCATCTCCTTTGGGTGATCATGATGAGGCCGCGGAGGAACAGGAGGGGCAGGAGGACGTCGATCAGTACTTCAATGATGACTATGTCATGCCTCCTCCCGAAACAGAACGTGATGTTCCTTGCCAGAGGAGTCTATTTAATGAGACGCCGCCAGCCGACACAGAGGAGCAACTACCCAAAAAACCGAAGCTGACTCCGAACACAGTCTTTAAGGCGACCAAAGACGCGATGGGCGGTGATCCCCCGGCCCCTGAAAACCAAAAAGAGGAGAAAGCGGCTTGCTAAGAAAGATTACAAGGACGCTGCCAGCCAGCCTGTTCAGAAGATCTCGGTCCAGGCTAATAAATCCTCGGGATCTAGCCAAACAGAGGGTCGTCGTCCTCAATGGCGGGCGTTCCATATCCCTGGCGAACCCTTCATACTGACGGATATGTACGACACCCTCCCGTTCGAAATGAGGATTCTGCATGACGACATTCTCGCTAGGGAGAGGCAGGCTCGTTCGCTTCGAGATCAAGATCTGCCAGTTTTCATGGTGTAGGTGCCATCGGGTTTCGACTTCGTCGAAGATTTCCCGGCTGACAAGTTCTATCTGCGTTTCGAGGAGATCTTCAACATGTTCAACCTCCTCCGCCTCGACCCATCCTTACTCTGCCTATGGGCACTTCATGAAGGCAGAGTGGCCAGACTCGAGAAGGAGCAGGATGTCGCGGTAGCGGACCCGTTACCACATGCACGAGAACAACCTTCGCAACCCTCAGGGGTTTGAAACTGCGAAGAGGTACATTTCAGACTTCATGGTTGCGAATAAGGAGAAAGACTACCTTCTCGTGCCCTACCTTCCCCTGTAAGTCGTTCGCTAGCCCCAATATGCCTTCGTAGATTTCCATTATGCTTGCACGTACCAAGGTTTGACGATATTGGTCTGTTCAACTGTTTGCGCAGGAACCACTGCATCCTCATCGTTGTATCCCCTAAGTATTCCCATACTTATTTCTTGGATTCGATGAGAAGCGAGAAGAAAGACTACACCTCCGTGAAGCAGCTTCTAGATGAAGCTCTATTCAAGTATAATTACAGGGGAGGGCTCACCATGGAGAAATACAGAAAGAAGAATAAACTTGGCCTGCCACGCTTCGGCCACAACACTGACTTCTGTTGCATGCAGCAGCCGAAAAACAGCGTGACGTGCGGCTACTACGTCATCCACCACATGGAGCAGTACGTACGTGCATGAAAAACCTTCACAGACCATGCTGACGTCACCAAGTGGGGGAAAAGCCTGCAGCAACTCTCAAGAGATTGCAAAGACGAGTTCCGACGCATCCAGGAGAAGTTTGCAAGCATCATCAACCAGGATGTCGTTGACGCCACCGGGATCTTCAACGGCGGCGCATCAACTCCGGAGGAGCGAGAGGCTCGCTTAAAGGGACAGGCTAACGACATACCGCACTTGTACAAGTCGGTAGCAGACGCTCGTCGCGCTAGTTCCGAATACAATCAAAGTGAGCGCTAGCTAGGTTAAACGAGAGTGACGATGATGGGGCTTGTTGTGTATATGCACATTGTCGTTGTGTTAATGTTTTACCAAACTCGACTATTTTCTTTTTTAGATGCATAGTTTGTATATTGAGAGTTTCCTTGTAATCGTCTTATTTCTTTTTTTAAGATGCATAGTGTCTATGTTGATACTACCTCCTAAACTAAATGCATCTCCACAGGAGGTGCATACATTCTAACCATAATCAACTGTTTATCTCTTTTCTCTGTTTTGCAGGTTTTAATACAAAAGGAGAAGTCAAAAAGAAGATGAGAACTAGATAGGTTTAGCTTAGATTTATTTTCCTTTCTTCTCCTTAATTTCTAATGTTCTTTTGTAATCCAACTTTAAGCATGAAAAAGAGGCCTGACCTGAGAACTAGATAGGTTTAGCACCGTCGTCCTGCCGAACTGCTGCCACGGCAGCAGAAACGGCGGTTTCCGCTGCCGCGGCACCAACTACACACCGTTGTACTGTCGCACTGCTGCCGTGGCAGCAGAAACGGCGGTTTTTGCTGCTGCGGCAGCCTCTGCACCATCGTCGCCCTGCCGCACTTCTGCCGTGGCAGCTGAAATGGCGGTTTTTGCTGCCGCGACAGCCTCTAAACGACCGTCGCCCTGCCGCACTGCTGCCGTGGCAGCAGAAATGGTGGTTTTTTGCTGCCGCGGTAGCCTCTGCACCACCGTCGCCCTGCCGCATTGCTGCCGCGGCAGCTGAAACGGCGGTTTTTGCTGCCGCGGCAGCCTCTGCAGCACCGTCGCCATGCCGCACTGCCGCGGCAGCAACGGCTTCGCACCTTCGCCCTGCCGCACTGCTGCTGCGGCAGCAGAAACGGTGGTTTTTGCTGCCACGGCAGCCTCTGCACTACTGTCACCCTGTCGCAATGCTGCCGCGGCAGCTGAAACGGCGGTTTTTGCTGGCGCGGCAGCCTCTGATAACTAGTGGAAAATATACTAGTGGCGTGTGGGAAGAGACACACGCCACTAATAACTTTTTTTTAACTCAGAAAATTTCTATTAGTGGCGTGCGGTACGAGAGGGGCGCCACTAGTATACGCATTATTAGTGGCGTGTGTAGAAGACGGCACGCCACTAGTAACAAGATGCAATATTTTTTTAAAATCGGAAAATTACTAGTGGCGTGGGCTATGCGGGGCACGCCACTAGTATATTCGTTACTAGTGGCATGTGGGAGGGAGCACGCCACTAGTATGTGTGTTACTAGTGGCGTGTGGGCAGCACGCCACTAGTAACTAATTACCACCGGCGTGATACTAGTGGCGTTCTGCCCACACGCCACTAATAAGGATTTTGGCACGCCACTAATAAGGGGTTCTGTACTAGTGATGACATGCCCTCAGCATACTTTTACCTCTAATACCTATAAGGAGAGAACCTCCGACAGCCTTCTGACTCAGCAGACAAGCTATCGCAGTGCAGGTCCCTTAGCATTTACAAGCTCTCCCCTGGTACAGAGATGTACCTGAGTCATAGAGCGCTAGACCACCTGTGACACAGCTGTGTCACACCGGTGACTCTAACCTCTAGGGTTTTCAACTGCTAACACTAACCAACCCTTTGAGCATTGAGCAAGAGTTCCTTAGACAACTGTTACTAATTCATCCCTCTTGATAGTACGGGTGTTTCCTATGGACTCAAGAAACTAGCAAATCTAGGCTTTACCTGCCCACCAACTGTAGTCATGGTCCTTGACGCATCAAGCCACCTTCACCTTGCTTGCAACTCTTTGCACAGCACCAGCTTCTACACAGCTGTGGCACAGCTGCCTAGCATAGCCACTCCTTAGTCCTGGAAACCATCCCTGCACTCTTTTTGGTGGTCATCTTTTCCTTGATGACCCTTCTCCCTGGAATATTCTAACCTGCTTACACTCACTGTAAACGTTAGATCCCAGTTTGAGTTGCCATTAACCATCAAAACCAACTTGGGGCCTAGATGCTCTTTCACCAAGGCTCACTTGGTAACTGTTGTTGTAGGCAAACTCCACATACGGCAAACACTTCTCCCAATTGGGACCGAATGTAAGAGCACATGACCTCAACATGTCCTCAAGAATTTGGTTTGTCCTCTCAACTTGACCTCCCGTTTGAGGATGAAATGCTGTGCTAAAAGATAGAGAAGTCCCCATAGCCTCATGCAAGCATTTCCAAAACCGGTTGGTAAATTGGGTGCCCCTATCTGAAACAATCTTCTTCGGAACACCATGAAGACAAACAATTCGGGCAATATACAATTCTGCTAATTGACTCACCTTATGAGTGGTCTTCACGGGGATGAAGTGTGCCACCTTGGAAAGGCGGTCCACAATCACCCATATTGCGTCGTTGCCCTTCGGAGATTTCGGTAAACCTACCATGAAATCCATACCAATCTCATCCCATTTCCACTCTGGAATAGGGAGTGGTTGTAGCATGCCCGCTGGTCTTTGATGCTTGGCCTTTACACGACGACACACGTCGCATTCGGCAACAAAACGGGCAATCTCCCGTTTCATTCGAGTCCACCAAAAACATTGGCAAATGCTTTGATACATTTTTGTGCTACCAGGATGAATGGACAACGGGGAGTTGTGAGCTTCATGGAGTATAGAGTCCTTTATTTGCTGGTCCTTAGGTACCACAAGTCGATTCCCAAACCAAAGGATTCCATTCTCATCTTCGGTGAAATAGGTAGTGGTACCATTCTTCACTTTCTCCCTTATCTTCGTCATACCAACATTTTGTGCTTGTGCAGCCTTGATTTGATCTTCCAAGGTTGGTTTCACTTCTAGGACAGCAAGAGAGCCTTGCTCAACCATCTCAAGGTTTAGCCGCTGGAATTCCAAATGTAGCGGTGGTTGTTGCTCAAAAATTGCGGCACTGTTGCAGTAGGCCTTCCGGCTGAGTGCGTCGGCGACAACGTTGGCCTTGCCGGGGGTATAATTTAAACCCACATCATAGTCCTTGATGAGCTCGAGCCATCTCCCTTGCCGAAGATTCAAGTCTGGTTGGGTAAACAAGTACTTCAAACTCTTATGGTCCGAGTAGATTTCGCAACAGTTACCGATAAGGTAATATCGCCAAATCTTGAGAGCATGCACTACAGCTGCTAGCTCCAAGTCATGGGTGAGATAATTGGCCTCATGAGGGTGCAATTGATGGGAAGCATAAGCTACCACGTGTCCTTCTTGCATGAATACACAACCCAACCCATTCCGCGAGGCATCACAATAGACTTCAAAGCTTTTGTGGATGTCCGGGAGGATAAGCACTGGAGCAGAGGCCAACTTCTTCTTGAGCTCTTGAAAACTCTTCTCACACTTGTCTGACCACACAAACTTATTATCCTTCTTCAACAGCTCCGTCATTGGCTTCGCTATGGAAGAGAAACCCTCGATAAATCGGCGGTAATAACCTGCCAATCCTAGGAAGCTGCGGACTTGGGTGACGGATTTGGGTTGCTTCCACTCTTGGATGGCTTGCACTTTACTGGGGTCTACAGCAACACCTTCGGCTGAAAGCACATGACCCAAGAACTCCACTTGATGCTTCCAAAACTCGCACTTGGAGAATTTTGCATATAGACGATGCTCACGGAGCTTGTCGAGCACCATTCTCAAGTGGTTTTCATGCTCTTGATCAGATTTGGAGTAGATGAGGATATCATCAATGAAAATGACTACAAACTAATCAAGATACTCCATGAACACTGAGTTCATAAGTTGCATGAATGTGGAAGGGGCATTGGTCAAACCAAATGACATGACAGTGTATTCGTATGACCCATAGCGAGTGGTGAAGGCAGTTTTCAGAATGTCTTCGGATCTGATCTTCATTTGGTGGTAGCCCAACCTGAGATCGATCTTAGAGAAGACACACGCCCCGGTTAACAGATCAAATAAGTCATCGATCCGGGGTAAAGGATACTTATTCTTCACTGTGAGCTCATTTAGCAGGCGATAGTCAACTACCATCCGCAAGCTCGAATCCTTCTTCTTCACAAACATTGCTGGGCAACCCCATGGTGAGGAACTAGGCCTGATGAAACCCTTGTCCTCAAGCTCCTTGAGTTGCTTCTCCATCTCTAACAACTCGTTTGGGGGTATCCGGTATGGTCTCTTCGACACAGGAGCGGTCCCAGGTGGAAGATCAATAACGAACTCCACTACGCGGTCAGGAGGCATACTCGGTAATTCCTCAGGGAAGACATCCGGGTACTCACAAACCACTGGGATGAGCTCAATACCCTGGTCTTGGGTGCTGCTCATGGCAAAAAGATGCCCTGACGAAGATGGCGACACGAACTTCACTTCCTTGCCGGAATCGGCAGTAAGAGAAACTGACCTTCCGGCGCAATCTATTTTTGCCTTGTGTTGGGTCAACCAATCCATGCCCAAGATAACATCTAATCCCTTTGATCCAAGGACCACCACATTAGCTAGAAACACTTCCCCACAAATCTCTATTTTAACACCCTCGCAAACTAGCTCAGTCCTCAACTTTGAGCCGGGTGTCGCAATAATGAGGGGATGATGCAATGCTGATGATGGAACATGATGATCTTGTGCAAACTTGCTGGATATAAAGGAATGGGATGCTCCAGAATCAAAAAGAACGGTGGCGAGAGTTGAGTTAACGGAAAGCGTACCCAACACCACCTCCGATGCATCCTACACCTCCTCGGCGGTGACATGGTTCACCCTGCCACGACTGGTAGCTGGAGCTTTGTTGGGGGTTGGACCTCTGACTTGAGATCCTCCACTAGCCTGTCCTTGCTGCACCTTGGGAACAAAGGCATGTCCCGCGCGCGGAGCAAAACAACGGCTCGCGAAATGCCCCATATTCCCGCAATTGAAGCACTGAACCTTGCTCCAATCCACATCGGGTCGGGGCTGTCCACCCTGGGGACGAGGCTGAAAACCTTGCGACGGGGGACGAGGGACATAACCCTGTGGCCTCTGTGGGGACGGCCCGGTGGAACGGGGTGGTGGTTGCTGCCACCCCCGCTTACATGCCTCCAAAAGCTACTTAAGGGTTAGGATTTTTGGGTCAGCTTACACCACAAAATTGTGACCCAAAACTCGACGCTAAGATCTGAACAGCACTACACTAATTGTGTGGAGATCCTCCATTACGACGGTGGATCTCAAATGCCTCCAGATCAGTAGGGAGAGGGATCATGGAGTGGAACAAAGGAATCCCATGTCGAAATTGAGAAGCAACTGCGGCGATGCAACGAATGCTGCCCACCGACATCTGCGAATGCAAGACGTCAGGGGAAACACCAATCTCGATTCCTCCCACCGACGAATAATGATGCACCCACGTACCTCCTTCATAGACCGAGTAGATGCCCTCGCCGGTCCAGAAGTGTGGTGGTGGTGCGAAGAAGCTCCTCATTTGATGTTGGGCAAGCTCCAAGGAAATGAGGAGACGATGGCGATACCGTCGCATCTCGAAGCCACGGGCACGGTACACCACGTCCAAGGATCGGATGAGACGCCCCAATTGGGCTAACGCCACGTTGGGCTTCCAGGTAAAGTCTTCAGACGGCGCCACGCCCTCCATAGGAGTTCGCGACGGGAAGAAGGAGAAAGGGCCTTTGGCGAGGCCCTGAAGCTCATGGCGAAGATGGCACATGGCAGAATAGGCCACGTCTTGAACTGCGGACTCCAATTCAGCTCCATAACCGTTGAAGAAGCACGGCCGATGGGGAGGGTCACTTTCACGCGGCAGGACGAACATGCTGTCCGGTACTCATACATGCCAAACCCTAGGTTGGCCCTATGCACGAGATACTCCGGGAGATATGGGAATCCGAGTTCCCTCTCATCTACCTGCTATTCTCCCTCTTCTCTATGCTGAGGCTAAACAACTGCCCCAACTGCGGTGTCAATTCTCCACTCAAGAGACAATCACTTCGTCGGCAGCATGCCAGATCTCTTTTGCAAAAAGCCAGCACTCGAGACGGGCACGAGATGCTCATGACACCAGACCCCTGCCCAGATATGGCCGACCAGCACCAATCATCTGCACTCGTCGCAATACCTGAGAGGATGTGCATCCAGGACGAAGAACGGTGTTTTAGTCATTTTACCCATTAGACAAGGCTCGCAAGTGTCAAATGATTCATAATCAAATGATTCCAAAAGTCCATCACAATGGAGTTTCTTCATGCGCTTCTTTCCAATATGACCCAAACGGCAGTGCCACAAATAAGTGGAATTCAAATCGTTTGTCTTGCGACGTTTAGCGTCAGTGTTATGGATGTGTGTATTACCACCAAGATTCATAATAAATAACCCATTCACAACGGGAGCATGGCCATAAAACATATTATCCATATAAATCGAACAACCATTGTTCTCAGACTTAAACGAATAACCATCTTGCGACAAACATGATCCAGAAATAATGTTTTTGCTTAAGGCCGGAACATAGTAACAATTACTAAGCTCTAAAATAAATCCTGAAGATAAATGTAGAGGTAGGACGCCGACGGCGAGCACAGTAACTTTTACTCCAGTTTCAGACGCGCATCGTCACCTCATCCTTTGCCAGTCGCTTAGGCCTCTGTAGTTCCTGCATCGAGTTGCAAATATGAGCAACCGATCCGGTATCCAATACCCAAGAATTACATTGCGGACCAGCAAGGAATACATCAATAACATGTATGACACTCATACCTGAGCTGGACTTTCCAGACTTCTTCTTTTCTGCTAGATATTTCTTGCAGTTCCTCTTCCAGTGTCCCTTCTCTTTATAGAAGAAGCACTCAACATCAGAAGTGGCGCCAGTCTTGGACTTCTTAGGCGTGTCAGTCACACTAGCACCCTGTGCCCTTTTTCTTAGACTTGCCCTTCTTCTTGAAGTTGGTTGTTTCTATTCACCATCATCACATGATTGGCGTCCTTCTGGATTCCACTCTCAGTAGTTTTAAGCATAGTGAACAATTCACCCATACTCTTTTCCATCCCATTCATGTTGTAGTTCATGATGAAGCTACTGTAGCTCGGAGGGAGGGAAGCGAGAACAAGATCAGTGCCCAACTCTTGGGAGATTGGAAAACCTAGCGCATCCAACCTTTGCGCGTACCCAGACAATCTGAGTACGTGCTGACTCACTGAGCTGCCCTCAGCCATCTTGCATTCAAACAAGGCTTTGGATATCTCGTATCTTTCAGTCCTTGCTTGCTTCTGAAACAAAGCTTTCAGCTCCTAGATTAACTCATAAGCAGCCCAATTCTCAAAACGCTTTTGAAGATCAGGTTCCATGGAGGCAAGCATGACGCACTGTACTGCAATGGAATCATCGCTCTTAGATTGATAGATGCGAGTCTCATCATCCGTAGCGTTAGCAGGGGAGTTCACCGAGAGTTTGCGATAGGACATAGTCCTTCTTGGCACTCTTGAGGACAATCCTCACATTACGGTACCAGTCCGTAAAGTTATTACCAGATGAATTCAGTTTTTCTTTCTCAAGCAATGCGCATAGTGGAAAGGTGGTTACGGGTGCCATAGATCTACAACTAAAAACAAATACACTTTAGACATTGTTCATGATTAAAGCAACTCAAATTAACACTTAATTAGAGTAAGCTCCCACTATAACTAATATCCCTCATAATTGATTATTAGTGATTCAAGATCCACGACTCACTTACTCCGCCATTGATGTGACATCACTGATGACGGAATAATGAGACCGGTAGGTCAATGTGCCAATCATATCCCCATATGACTCTTGTTCATCTTTCGATGGGTGTGTTCCGAGCCCAAGACGATCTTGCAAAGTTCGTCAAGACAACCGAGTGCCCTGCTACGCGAACGGTTCGCGCCCGCCTCATATATGTCAAACCTATCGTACCCATGTGACATGGCGCACCTCAGAATGGCAAATATTCTAGACGGTGCTACACTTGGACTTGATATTTGTGTGAGGGATCACCCTATTTAACAACGTCTACCACGCATCAAACAAGGTGCATAAAAGGGATTAACATCACATGCAATCAAATTATTGTGATATGGTATAGCCCCTTTTGTTGAAGAAGACTTCTTCAACATCCTTTTGGCGGAGAACTCCTTCGCGTACGGCGTAGCGTCGAGGTCCATCGATGTAAGATTGTCACCACCATGTCCTCGCAATTACAACTATTTGCTATCACATAGCTAATAAAATAAATGCATTACATGGATTTCTAGTTGACGCGCAGGTCAATACAATAAATAATGACAATCATATTGGCTCCTGCCGATTGCCGTACTCACGACGCGCAGGTCATGACAAAATTAAAATTACAAACACTTTGCATCTCATACAATCACATTGCATCACATAGGCTATACCACATCACATGCATACCCTGCAAAAAACAAGTTAGACGCCTCTAACGTTTATGCTACAATACGTGGCTTTATGGCTACGTTGCAAACCGTTTGCTACCTACGTTACCATAAGCACGATTGCTCTTGCAGTTATTTAACTGTCGGGGTGTATGGAATTGGAGATTCGAAATCTCGAACCCCATACTAAACTTCGTCATACGCATGACCCCCGTGTAGATCACATCTACAAGCCCGCTCATTGTAAATTTATCTTTCTCAACTAAAGTGAAACCAAAGTCATCCTGAGCATGTCTCGATCCGAAGATCGTAAGGTTAGCCGGACCTCTGAAAATTTCACGATGCCGCCGAGATCAAAATTATGCAATGAGAGGGAAACAACAAGAAAATCTGATGGTAGATCTCATCTAACACCCCGCACATCATATGTGCAATGCCGCATATCACATATGCTCTAGTCGTACCTACAACTACGCATAGTACCGCTCTGATACCACTGTTGGGGAACGTGCTACGCAAAACAAAAATTTACCACGCACAATCCACCCCAAGATCACTATCGAGGTGCAGGCAACAAGATCATACCTTCGACGATCACGTCAATGCAGCGGAGAAGTTGACCGATGTCGATGAAGTCCGCAGACTCCCGCAGCTAGGTTATACCTCCCAGCCGCGAGAGCGATCTCCTCGTGAATAGTTCGCCCGATCGAACGCCGAAGTATACGACGTCTCTGAGGTATCCACGCGTACCGGATCAGCGACACCGCGGTAATGTGTGGACCAGCACACAAGAACGGCGGGGATCTACGAGAAGGGAGAAGCAGCAGCGCGCCAGCAGCTGTACTAGATCCAATCTAGAAGAGAGAGAAAAAGAAGGCTGTGGCCAATCTAGAGATGGCCGGCCTAGGGTTTCGTCCAAGGGACTAGGGCTGCCTCTGGGGCTGCTTGGGATGCCCTTTGAGGTGCCCTGCCCCTCTATTTATAGGGGTTGGGGCAGCTCTCCCTAGGCAGGTGGAGTCCTACTCCAACAGGGACACCCTGTTGGAGTTGGAGTCCAACTCCACTAGAACCTTCTAGAACTTCTGGAACCTTCTAGAATTTCTTGAACCTTCTAGAACCTTCTAGAAATTTCTAGAACCTTCCAAAACCTTCCGATACTTTCCGGAACACTTCCGGACATCACCGGAACCATCCGGGACCTCCCGGAACACTTTCGAGATCATCCGAAACACTTTCGAAAACCCTTCTCTCTCGTTCTCCATAAATCGTAGCATTCCTAAATGTCGCTAAAACGTTAAGCGTGTGACCCTATAGGTTCGAGTATATGTGGACATGTCCGGAACACCTTCCGGTCAATAATCGTCAGCGGGATCTGGACACCCATAACGACTCCCACATATCATCGAAGATCTTTATCGAGCGAACCTTGTATTGTCGCATACAATTCCTTTTGTCTCACGATACGTTACACAATCCCGAGGCGAGACTTTGACGGTATCCCTGTGATCAACTCCTTGATCACCATACCTAGTTATCCTCATTACCGGTTTGTACTCTTTTCTCGTTTCCGTATTCCGGTGTCCCCGTGACTAACCTTTTAGTCACAATACCTAGCCAGGCGATGCTGGACACCGTAATACCGAGTGGGCCCAGAGTGTATCTCTCCATCGCCGGATGGGCAAATCCCAGTCTTGACATATCTAGAACCACGATATACTTTCTGGTGTACCTGAAAGTCACCTTTATAATTACCCAGTTACGGAGTAACGTTTGATGACCCCAAAGCAACCATCCTGTATCCGGGTCTACGATATTCTCATGGTCTAAGGACGCAAGTAAACGTTAACACATAATGAGAAGATACTGACAACATATTGACGAAGTGATCTCGCAGTATCTCATAAGGGGTCTATCCAACACCATTGTTACCCTAACAATGTGTTCCCATTATTGCCGGCATCCTTGTTACATTAACAATGCCCATGATCAGGAAAACAAGATCATCAACAATACATGAGCTAGTCCAGAGGCCTGACTAGGGATCTGAATGGTGTTTATTATTCCACACATGCAATTAGGTTTTCCTCTGAATCTCATATTCAAGAACCAATGCAATTCTAGCATAGAACATAAACTTAATCATGAACATGAAAATAGAATAATAACAACTTTATTATTGCCTCTAGGGCATATTTCCAACACTCTACATACCCCGTCCACCTCCAGCCAACCTTCGGCAACCGCCGCTGGTGCCCTGAGATCGAAGAACACCCTATGTCCCCGAGCAACTGCAGCCAAAGAAGGCGCCCGCCGCCACAGACGCAACGCCACATTCAGCGCGCTCTGACCTCTCTGGAGAGCCAGAACCCCCAGGAAGAAATCGCTTCGCCTCAGGCCCCTTGTAATACCCATTTCACCCTTACGATAAGGTTTTGCATTTCATACATGCATTCATGCCATCATCCCCACACCCCCTTGCATAAATTTAAATCTATAAAAATTATATTTTATAGAATACGTACATATCTCATCCTCGGTGGATAGTTTTAGCAAACACCAATCAACTTATTTGATTAATCACCACCAACGTCAAAGGTAAGGTGTGGAGAAGATCAATAATGCCAGAGCTAAATCACCACCCCATTGCCCCTTTTCCCAAAAATTCATCCCCAAGCATTAGGGTTTGCAAGTTAGAACGAGGCAATCGAGTTCAATTCGTTAAAAAGGGCAGAATTGAAGATAAAAAGGTTAGGTGATAATTTTAGGTAAAAGTCTCTAAAAATTTGTAATTGGCCATGAAAATGGGAATTCTAACTACAAATAAATTTTTAGAATTTTTGGAAAATTTTATGACCTGGCTACAGTTCAAACCAACTTTTAGGTCAAATTTGAATTTGAATTCAAATTCTGGTCAAATTAACTCCAAATAGACTCAAATTTTATGGTAGGTTCTAAACTTAATTATAAGCACCCTGCAAAAAATTTCAACTCATTTAGAGCTACTTTAAATACTCAAATCAATTTAGAAGTAGTCCTGTGATAAAAGAAAAGGGGGAAAATAAAAGAAAAAGAAAAATGGTTGCGGGCCGAGGCCCACTCGGCCAGCCCGCCAACCCGCCAGCGCCGCAGCCCGCCTCCCCTCCCCTTCTTTCCGCCTTCTCCAAGGGAAAGCGCCCCCGGCCTTTCCCGCTTCTCCCCCTGGAAAACGCCCCGGGGCTATCCCGCCTCCTCCCTCTCACCCGACGCGCGGGGCCCACCTGTCGGGACCCTGCCGCCACGTCCTCGCCACCGGTAGGCAGCGGTGGGCGGCGCTACCTCCGGCCACCCCGTTCCGACCATGCCGCCGCCCCTTAAATACCCCGTTCCGACCGCGCCCCTCTCCTCTTCCCTCCCCCTTCGAAACCTAGCTCCCCTCCTCCTCCTCCTCGCCGAAGCCCCTCCCGCCGCCGTGTTTGTCTCCGCGCCCGGTAGCAGCTTCGGTGAGCAATTCACCGCGTTCCGGTGAGTCCCGAGCTTCTCTGCCTTGCCCCCAAGCAAGCCCGTCCCCTCCTTAACTTCCTCCGCTCCTCGGTTTTCTAGATCCGTCCCCGGAAGCTCCTCGCCGCTGCGGTCTTCTCCACCTCCAGTCTCCACTCCGGCGAGCTCAGATAGCTCGCTCCGGTTCTCCCCCGAGCCCCCTTCGTCTTGCCCCGAGCACCTCCTCCCCCTACCTAACCTCCCCGTCTCCTCCTCCTTGCAGATATAAGCTGGGAGCCACCCTGTCACCGACAACTGGAGCTCCTCACCGCCGCCCGCCGCAGAGGACTCCATCCCGACCTCCTCCGTTCCCCCACGCCCGTGCATTGCTCCTAGGGTGAGCTGCTGGTGCCCCGCCTCCCTTCCCCGGCTCTACCGTGCCTCCTCGCACCCCCGAAGCTTCTCCGGCGAAGTCCCGGCGAGAGCGCTGCCGCCCGTTTTCCCTCTTCAGCCGAGAGAGAGAGAGAGGATGAGAGAGGGAGTGAGGGAAGGGCGCGTGGCAGGCCCTGGTTGGCTGCCGAGCTCAGCACCCACTGACAGTAGGCCCCGCGTGTCAGTGGGGTACGTTTAGGGTTAGGAAACCTGGGGTAGGTTAGTCGGGTGCGCGTAGCAATTAGGGTTTCGCAGATTAGGGTTAGGGTTTTCACCGATTTTCTGACAATTTTCAAAATACGATATCTTTCAAACCGTAGCTCCGATTTCAACAAATTTTATATATTCAGAAACCTTATGAAATTTCCTACAATTTGGTTCAAACACAATTCTCATATTGGCAACTAAAATTCTGACCCATTTGGCGTAAACCCTAGTTCACCCCTTTTCATGCGATGATTTTTCGATACATCCTAACTTAACGATTTTAGCTCCGAATTGAGTAATTCCAGTGGCGTTGAACTCATATCCCAGAACACTTTCATAATACTAACCATCGTAGGGCCTAACCATCCATCGTAAATAATAATCTTCAACCCTAACTCAAAGTTGGGCTTAGTATATCATGCATGCATAGTTAGGGCAACCACTTGATTTCGACAACTTCCACTTTAGAAATTCTTGTCGCGATAGGACTCTAATATCCATAAGTCACTTTAGAAGTTAATTTTCAGCATAATCCATCATGCATTCATGCTGGACTCATTGCTTTCCTTTGTCGTTTATTTCCGGTATCGCTTATCGCTCGCATTAGAGCCCGAAAAAGGAGACCACTCGGCTTTCACTCCAGAACCAGATCAGGAACCTTGTGACCAAGGCAAGCAGAGCTTGTTGCATCCCTTTTATTCTATAACATGCTTGATTACTAGTAATGTGTGAATGTTTGGTTAGAGATTATGATTGGAACTATTTAGGATCGTTCTGGGAAGTTATGTTTCTGTGATAGTTGAGAATTTAACTTGACGCCCTATCAACTTGGAATTATTAAAAGTGAGATGTGAGAGCCGAAGGGGGTACGTGCACGATGGATATATTTGGTATATTTGATGCATGAATGCGACCCAGGTGTAAGGAGAGTTTGTCGCTATACCAATCAGAGGTGACTCCATCGTAGCACTCCTCTTGTCACACGTGGACGTCAGCGGAAGTCACCGCTATGGGTATATCTGATGGCAAGTCTCGGTCAGTCAGAGCCTTGCAACCTCCAGATAAGGAGCACTCGTTATATCCATGATAGTTGTATAGCCGGTGATGGATCGAGAGATTGATTGGAATGAATATGTGATAGGTTGAGAACCCTCATGGTCGTTGCTGGACTCACCGCTATGGGTTATCTGATGGCAAGTCTCGGTCACTGGAGCTTTGCAACCTCCGAGTGAGGAGCACTCGATACTTCCCATAGTAGTTTGATTTGCCGGGACGGTCCAAGGGGGTTGATTAAGGTAGATGGGCGTGGGCTGCCCCAAACACATTTGGAATGTTACGAGTGATGCTCTCATGTTTGTGTTTTGAATTGTACGAGATCTGAACTGCAAGTTGAAGTTTATGTTTTCCTCCCTTACTGCCATCCATGCCATGTTTCCTACTTGTACCCTGTTAGATCAAAGTGCACCATGTTTAATTGCTGCTATACTAGCATGTGTAGGACATCTAATCAAGCACGAATAAGTCTTGCGAGTACCTTCATACTCACCTAGGATATTCCTAGATCATTGCAGGTGAGCCAGTGGTCGAGGATTACTTCGACGATGCCTAGCTACCTGGTTTTCTTGGTTGGCTATCAACTCATGGGTTTTTTGTGGCTTTTGGGCAGCGGTTGATGCACCGCTGCGGATTTTGGGTCTTTTATTACGCTGTTGCATGAATATTTCCGACTTGACTATGTTTCCGGTTATCACCGAATGATGTATTCATATAGTCCCATGTGGACAGCTAGTTTATTATCATATCATAGTGCTTGTGTGATGATATACTTGCTGTCCAACATATGCCCCCACCTCCCATCTGTCATGCATGTATGTTGAATGGGGAGTGTGGACGGATGCATATGGAGGAACTTGTTATTTTATTTCGATTCAAGTGAAGTGCAAAGTGAATGTTCGGTCCATTGCCAAAGTGAGTCATACGCATTGTGACGTATGTTTTTTGGAATTGTGATCCCTCAATCAGGCCGTGGTGAGTCATACGCATTGTGTCGTATGCATTTTGGACGGGGCGGGGGTGGGCCATAGTCCGTCGCAGGTAGCGGCTATGGTCACCGTCTTCACTTGTTGTGAATTCCTTGAATCGGTTTAAAATACCGGGTCCCTCGCACCCCTAATCTAGAGTTAGGCCAGATCGACGATGCACACCGAGTTTGGATTATCCAACTCAGTGCCTCCATTTGTTTGTGCACTTGCATTGCATTGATTTTCACTATTGGGTTCAGCTTGGTGCCTCCCGGTACTCAGACCGGCCTGTTAGATGCACTTGTATATGCATGGCTGCGTGTTATGCTAATCTTTGTGTTGTTTTACTGGAGTTTTCAATGGGTCTTCCGACCCTAATGAGTTATCCAATGTTATTCATTTTTGCTTGTGTGCTGTAAACAAAACTTGGGATTTCCCTCTCATCTACCTGCTATTCTCCCTCTTCTCTATGCTGAGGCTAAACAACTGCCCCAACTACGGTGTCAATTCTCCACTCAAGAAACAATCACTTCGCCGGCAGCATGCCAGATCTCTTTTGCAAAAAGCCAGCACTCGAGACGGGCACGAGATGCTCATGACACCAGACCCCTACCCAGATATGGCCGACCAGCACCAATCATCTGCACTCCCGCAATACCCGAGAGGATGTGCATCCAGGACGAAGAGCAAGCGGGCACCGCCACACCAAGACCCACAGAACAGCACTAGCCACTTAAGGGAATAATGACCACCGAAGGACAGGAATGAGTTTATAGTTCAATTTAACGTATATGAATCCCCTAAATTTTAAGGGGGGTAGCCCCAATAACTTAGAAGAATTGCCAATTGATATAACCTAGCATAGAGCGATAGCTATAACAACACTCTAGGTGCATTCAAACCATCACAGAGACTGTGAAGATGGAACAATAGAAGTCACCACCTCATAGGGTTATCATATGGAAGATGGGAACCAGCTTGACCGGATATATCTGGATTACCTTGCAGCCAAAGACCATGCAATAGAGCCTCTGTTCTTCTCACTTACTCTATCCGAATCTCGGGGACGAGATTCCTTTAAGGGGGGTAGGTTTGTCACACCCCAATTTTCCAAAACCCAAAAATCAGGGCCAACCAAAACTTTTTACTAAATAATGCTAACTAAAGTACACCCGATTAAAACGTTACTTCAAATCATGCTAAACCCTTAAGGTGAGACGAGCCGTACCTCTGCTCCTAATCCCTTAAACTCCACTTGCCGAAGCTCTGTCTGGCAAATGCTCCACACCTTGACTCCATGTGTGGCTACTCGCCCCTGCCTTCCCGCCACGAACACACCCTCGACACCCTTTCTCCTTTTTCCTAGTCGGTTTAACCTAGACCCATACCTACGGTGGCATACCCACACGATACGCTTGAGAATTGAGACACGTATATACGTCGCAGACCTCTTCTGAATGTAACGATTTTCTGCCACCAACCTCGCCAGGCCATATCGTGAGTGTGTGTACATATATACTGCTTTTATATATGCCCATACACACTAAAACCCTAACGCGAGAAATACCCTAAAGTCACACCTACACCATATACGCCGATATGAATCGACAGCACCTTGCCAACGGCTGGTCCCAAAACAAGATGAAGGGGTTCCCGCGAGTTCCCATAACCTCTTCCCACCTTGCCACGCATCCTATACATTAAAACCCTGGCACTATCATCTCCTGGTTTTTATTATCCGTAGTTTCCCTAAGGTTTTACGAAGCTCCTGGTGGCAATATCTCTCTTTCGAAGCGATGTTAGATTCCCAGCTCCAGTAATTCCAATACCTTAAGGAATAGTTTGAGCTACTTTTGAGTTTGGCTAATGCCCCGGAATGTAAGTCTCAGATAATTCCACAAGGATTTGGAGAAACACAATTGAATACATATACCCATATAAGTGAGCTCACCAATCAATAAGATGACGATCTTAAAACAAAACTTCCCAAATAATTTTAACACTAGTTAGGCCATCCATGGAATTTAATTAGGAATCAAGGACTTAAGCTTCAGGAAAATATCCCAATTTTGGTGGGACCTCTTATACAGAACCCATAAACTGTAGTAAAAATCATGCCACTACTGCTTAAAAATCTTCACTAAAAATCAGCTAAAGCTCCAGAGAAACTATACTACTTCCGCAGTTGGAAAATCTTCTCTTCTTTGTTAAATGCCCCCAAAACGTACCAACCGACATCACCTAGTCCCCAGCCATGTGGATCCTCTGTCCCACACGTCAGCTCTTGGTTTCCATCTCCTCCTTCGTCACCCTCTATCCTCCTCCCTCTGCTATACAATGCCAGGACTATTCCTCTCTGAACACGTATCACTGCACCCAAGAATCAATGCTGAACCAGTAGTAGCCATGGCTGGATTCCCGCCGTTGTCGGCGTCGACACGGTAGCCATGGACATGTGCATCTCCTTCCATTACCCCCATCTCCTCTCCTCCAGCTCTCCCCTACATCCTCCACTTCCCCTTTCTCTCCCAAATAGCAGCGTAGGCATGTTCCTTTCCCCGAGCTCGTTTCCTCTTCCCACGGGCTTCCCATTCCTTCCGTGACCTCTCTCATCTCCTCCCTCACCACCGGCAGCAAGAGCCACCGCCAAGACTTCCGGCGCGAAGCTTCCGAGCGACAACCGCCGCCATCGGGAAGGTGCCTCATCATTTGTTCCATAGCAACAGAGCTCCCCCGGCGGCATCCTCTAAGCTTTGCCACTAGATTGGGCCTTCATGCTGCCGGTGGGCCTCATTGCCATGCAGCCCCACGCCAGCTCGCCCTCAAGCACCGCACCGCCCATCTCCCTCCTCAATCACCGCTGGGTCCCATCGAGCTCACCGGAGCACCGCTGCCAGTGAGCTCTCACCAAATCGCCGGAGACCCCGCCGCATTGCCATCCACCGACGACGAGCGCAGCCGCTAGAGGAGTCCTTTCCAGGGCAGCCCCGTCACCGCCGCCAAGACCTTTTCCCCATCCACCACGAGGAGCTCTAGACCCACCGCCGGCCCAACGGGACTCATCACCGGCGCCCCTCAATCTTGTCGCCTCGGCTCAGTACCGCACCGCCATTCTAGACCCCATGCCGTGTCTCCCCGCCGCGGCCCTGCCCTCGCACCAACGCACCCTGGGCCCCCAATCTTCCCCGGCGCCGGTAAGGCCCTCACCACGACCGACGAGCCCCCTCCCGAGCTGCTCTACTCCCCAAGCTCCTTCCCTACTCCCTCATCCTCCTCTCTGCGCCGCTCCCGCACACCACCACAACAACGCCGCGAGCAACCGCGGTGAGCTTCCGTTCCCCCCGAGTGCCGCGCCACGCCCTGAGCCCGAGCATCGGCGAGATCTGCTCCTCCTTCCCCGGTCGCCGCCCGCCTCAGCACACCACCTCCCCTTTCCATTGCCGCTGGTGAGCACAGCCATAAGCCCGAGCAAAGCTCCCTAAGCCGCACCAACCTCAGCTCCGAGGTCGACCTCGCTGGATTCGCCGCCGGTGAGAACCCCTTTTGTGCCGTCTCTCTCCCTGCCTCCCCTTCACTCTCCACTCCCTGCTCACGCGTGCAGAAGAGATTAAAATAGCAGCCCTGAGCCCATCAGCTAATGAGGGGAAGCGTATTCTCTAGAATGCGTTTCTCCCTTTAGAAATACACGTTGTTCCTATTACTCTCGCAGAAGTACATTTCCTCTGCGGGGAAGCGTATATTCTCCTGTACTTCTAACTAGGATCATCCCCGTTTACCAAAGGCGCATTTCCAAAGTACGCTACGGACATCATCCCTCTTTCCTGTCATCGGTCCTTTCCTCCCAAAATTTTCTCCCGGCAAATATTCGGAGAACCAT
>JAGXJF010003693.1:0-10076 GCA_019208055.1 Stipa capillata | reverse complement strand
TGTAACGGCTAGCTGCCAGGGACCCTATAAATAGGGAACCTGGGGAGGTTTCGACCTCAACCTTTACCTCTACCATAGAAAGCACCCTGCTGTCGGAAGAAAGAGCTCTTAGTCTCCAAGAGAGTGTTACCTGCGTGCATCCACAGTGAGAGAGAGTTGCTTTGCATCCTGAGTGCTTCAGAACTGAGAGAGTTCATGGTATTGGTTCCTCCAAGAGTCTGAGAGAGCTCTTGGAGTTCGTTTGCTCCAAGACCGGGAAGTTGGAGCCGTTGGTGAGCAAGCCAAGTCTTGTGTGGCTGCCTCTAAGCGTTGTGAAGGCGATTTGGGTCTGCCTGTCTCACTGCGGTGAGATCAAAAGGATTCCACACAAGATAAGTGAACGAGGAAAGAGCACGATTCAGTGCCGGCTGTGAAAGCAGCTTCCTCAACGGAGACGTACCACTTGCTTAAGTGGGAACTTCGGTAAAACAAACCCTTGTGTCTTCTTGCATATTTGTTTGGTTTGTGTTCACTTGTGCTGTCATACGTTGTTCATTGTGTTCACTTGTGCTGATATTCATTGTTCACTCACTGATGCACACAACTGAGTTTCCCACCTGAGACTCAGTTGACACTTAGAACAAGTTGTCTCCTTTACTTTTTGCCTATCTGTTGCACCCAGCTGAGTCACTCACCTGAGACCCAGTTGGCACATAAGTGTCTCTGCTCTGCACTGATTGCATTTATCTGTGTTATCCATCCGAGAGTCAGTTGCCTGACTCAGTTGCTTAGGATTGGCCCATTTTCTTTAAGTAAAGCCAATTAGGTTTTAATTTTATAGAGCCGACCTATTCACCCCCCCTCTAGTCGACTCCTGAGATCCTTTCAGATACTATCCGAGAGATATAAAGATCGGCCAATTGGTTAGCTGTAATCTTTTCTCGGACAGGAAGGAAATGGGCGACTTTGGATAGACGATCAACGACCACAAAGATGGAGTCATTTCCTTTTTGAGTTCTTGGAAGGCCCGTGACGAAATCCATGCCAATTTCGTCCCACTTTCACTCAGGGATAGGCAAAGGTTGGAGTGTGCCTGCAGGTTTTTGGTGTTCCGCCTTAACATGACAACACACATCACATTCAGAGATGAAGCGAGCGATCTCTCTTTTCATTCGGGTCCACCAGAATCCCTGTTTCAGATCTTGGTACATCTTCGTACTACCCGGATGAATAGACACCGGAGAGTCGTGAGCTTCACGAAGAATAGATTCTCGAAGATCATGGTTCTTCGGCACAACTAGATGTTTGCCAAACCAAACGACTCCTTGATCATCGACTGAGAAACATTTAGCAACTCCGCGAACAATGTTCTCCTTGATCTTGCGAATACCCTTGTCTTGCTTTTGAGCCGATTTGATTTGATCTTCAAGAGAGGATTGGATTTCAAGGGTATTAAGGAAACCACTTTGGACGACTTAAAGATTAAGCCGTGCAAATTCCTCGTAGAGGGGCGGCTGAGATTCTTGGATCATAAGATTGTTACAGTAAGTCTTCCGGCTAAGTGCATCCACCACGACATTAGCCTTACCGGGTTGGTAATGAAGACCTACGCCGTAATCTTTGATCAACTCCAGCCATCTTCGTTGCCTGAGATTCAGGTCGGGCTGGGTGAAGAGATACTTCAAACTTTGGTGGTCAGAATACAGCTCGCAGCGATTACCGCTAAGAAATGCTGCCAAATCTTTAGAGCATTAACCACCGCAGCAAGCTCTAGGTCATGAGTCGGATAATTGGTTTCATGTGGTCGTAACTGACGGGAAGCATAGGCTACCACATGTCCCTCCTGCATCAACACACATCCAAGACCTAGGCGAGAAGCATCACAATAGACGTCGAAATTTTTGTGGATGTCCGGAAGGACAAGCACAGGAGCGGAGGTCAATCGGCGCTTTAGCTCTTGAAAGCTTTCTTCGCACCTTTCAGTCCACTCAAACTTCTTTTCTTTCTTGAGGAGTTTGGTCAAAGGTTTAGCATGTTTAGAGAAGTTCTCGATAAAACGGCGATAATAGCCGGCCAGACCAAGAAAACTCCACACTTGCGTGACCGATTTAGGTTGTTCCCAATTGAGAACAGCCTTTACTTTGCTAGGATCCACGGCGACACCTTTCACCGAAAGCACATGGCCTAGAAAAGCGACTTCTTCGAGCCAAAACTCACATTTGGAGAATTTAAAATAGAGCTGATGTTCACGAATTTTTTCTAAGACAAGTTTCAAGTGCTCGGCATGATCTTCTTTTGTCTTGGAAAAGATGAGGATATCATCAATGAAGATGATAACGAAGCGATCCAGATATTCCATAAAGATGGAATTCATCATCCTCATAAAGGTAGCAGGAGCATTGGTTAACCCAAAAGACATCACGGTGTATTCATACAACCCATAGCGAGTCGTAAATGCCATTTTTGGAATATCTTCAGGTCGGATCTTGATTTGATGGTAGCCCAACCTCAAATCAATTTTGGAGAAGACGGTGGCTCCGGTTAATTGATCAAACAGATCATCAATCCGTGGAAGCGGATATTTGTTTTTGATTGTCACCTCGTTAAGAGGTCGATAGTCAACACACATCCGAAGACTTTTATCTTTCTTTTTCACGAATAGAGCAGAGCATCCCCAAGGAGAGGAGCTCGGTCGAATGAAACCTTTTGCTTCTAATTCTTGGAGTTGTTTCTTCATTTCATCCAACTCATCTTGAGTCATACGATAAGGGCGACGATAGATAGGAGCGGTTCCGGGAACCAACTCGATAACAAATTCGATGTCGCGATCCGGTGGTAAACCTGGAAGCTCGTCGGGGAAGACATCCGGAAAGTCACAAACTACTAGAACATCTGGAAGATCAGGAAGAGACTTGCCTTCAAGAGCACAAAGATGAGATTCGACGAACTTTGGAGTAAACTGAACGGTTTCACCGGAGGGATGAGAAAGAATCATTGTCTTCATCACACAATCAATTAGGGCTTGATATGCGATTAATCAATTCATTCCAAGAATGACATCGATGTCCGTGAAGACTAGAGCAATTAAGGTAGCAAGGAAATCAAGATTACCCACCTTAATGCAAACATCACGGCATTCTTGGGAGGCTCTCATTACCGATCCCGGCGAGATTACAGCCAGGGAGTTGAACATAGCCTCATAGGGAATATCATGCTGATCCGCAAACCTCTTAGATATAAACGAATGAGAAGCTCCCGAATCGAAATGAACTGATGCTAGAACTGAATTAACAAGAAGCGTACCCAAGACGACATCAGAGGCATCCTGAGCTTCTTCTGTGACCATGTGATTCACGCGACCGTGGTTCACGGACTGAGGTTGCGGGTTTGCCTTCTTGGTGGGAACATTGCCTCGAGGTTGACCTTGCGCTTGAGCAGGATTAGGTGCAGGATTCTATCGCTGAGGAAAGTCACGAGAAAAATGGCCAGGCTGGCCACATTTAAAGCAAGCTCCATATGGTAGTTTTGGAGCAGAATCAGCAGTGTCCTCCCATTGGCCTTAGCTGGAAACTGGGAACTGGAGGACGAGGCACAGGACCAGAGGGTCTTGGGGCGGGAGTAGCACGATTAAATGCACTAGCAGGAACCCAAATACGCCTCTTTTGCGGATTGGAAGAAGGGGGCTTCACCGCATCTCGAGCACGCTTTCTAGATTCTTCAAGAACTAGCTTGTCGTGCTCCATCTTGATAGCCTTGTTCATTAAAGCCTGAAAATTGGTGAAGTCAAAGGGAAGCAGCTCATAACGAAGCTCCGAATTCAAACCTTTGTGGAACTTCTCTTGTCTGTCCGCATCGGTGGCAACGTCACGAGGAGCATAACTCGCCAAGTGGTTGAAGGAGTAGAGGTACTCGGTAACGCTCTTCCGTCCTTGAGTTAGATTCTGGAATTCCTCCTTCATATCCATGACGCCTTCGGGGATATGAGTTCCACGGAAGGCCTCGCAAAACTCCTGCCACGTAACCATGTGGGCTTTCTCCTGGATGGCGAGGAAATTCTCCCACCATGAGGCTGCGGCACCTTCAAGCATATACGCAGCGAAGTCCACGCGATCAGTCGCAGGGATACGCACCGTTTCTAATTTGCACTCGATGCTGCGAAGCCAATCGTCAGCTTCGAGAGGATCTTTTGAACAACTGAACACCAAAGGCTACGTTCGAAGAAAATCTGAAATTCCAACCCGAGCATCGGATTGGTGAGAAGTATTATGGACTAGACGCTCCAATAGGCGAGTCTAGTCCATTCGGTTCCGCTCAATCTGCATCAACACCTCTGCCATAGTTGGCGGTGGGGGAGGAACATTATCGTGACCGGAGTCACGACCTTGATTACGAGCGGCCGGTTGGCTACCTTCCGGAAGTTCGGCCATCTGAATCAAAGAATAGATGTTGCCACAAACTCATGATCAAATCATATGGAATCTTGAACGGAATAAACTCGACAGAATTTCACGATTTACAAGATGAAACAGAATCTAAACATATCAATGGAGTAACAAATAGAATTCGGTAATAATTGGACGAGGTAAGTGTCACGGACCCGGAATTGCATTTGATTAGGGGAATGAATGGTCGCCAAGGGCCGAAGGACCAGTCGACTTGGTGGCACGGTACCTGCGCTGTACTCACCGAGGCGGAGTGATCCGACACCTGACCAACGCAAGCCGGCCGGAAGCGACTAAACTTCCCAGAACCACATACGATTCCCTGATCCGGTGAAGGTTTAGAGTCGTTCCCGGATTCTACCACGCAAAGCAAGGTCGGAGGAGCCCGGCGATTCTACCCACACCCTAACCTAGCTCGAAAGTTAGTGGGTCACTCGAAAGCCCGGTAGAACCCACCCACACCCTGCCTGGCCGGCACAGCATCTCAGCCAGCGGGCCACTCAACCGATTCCTGCTCGACATAGTAAAAAGGGGAACAACCGTAACTCTTCACGGCATACCTATACACTTCATATCATACACGCATTGTATATGGGCAGCCCACATAACATCTTGTATATCACAACAAAGCACTACGATATGATAATAATACTAGTTGTCCACGTTGTGAACAAATATTACATCACTCGGCCATACCCGAAAGGTTTAGTCGAATCCATAAAGTAAAACGAGTAGCAGCAGAAGAACTAAACAAGACCCACAGCGGCGTATCGGCCACTGCCCAAAACATTCCCACAACAGTCCCATAAATCGAACACTGCCGAGGAAACACAAGTTCATGCGTCATCAAAATAGTCTTCGACCACCGGCTCACCTGCAAGCTCTAGGAATAACCTAGGTGAGTACAAAAGTACTCGCAAGACTTATTCGTGCTTGATTAAATGTCCTACACATGGATTTACTACAACAGGAGTAAACATGATGCTTCTCAGAGTAACAATATACAAATTAAAAACATAGCATTAACAGGGTGAAGTAAAGACAAAGTAGATAACAGGCTAATTCAGGGTACATACGAATCATAAACAAATCACCACAAGATCCAATCAACAATTCCAAGTCCTTTGGGACAGCCCATGAGTCCAATCTAAAAGCATCCGTTTAACATACTCCAATTCAATTAGGGCAGCCCCTATGTCAAATCCAAACCGATCCATCATACACACATTTTCATTTAATCTCTCGGACCGCTACCGACAACTCAACCACTGCAGGTGTAGTGAGTGCATAACCGCAAGGAGGTAGCGAGCCTCCAAGGGGCGTGGAGACTTACCTCAACTATACCTCAGCGTTGGTTCCCGCTAACGTTCCCGCGTGATAAGGGATTGTGACACGCTGAAAATAGGGTTGGTGCGGCGACAAAACTCTACTTACTCCTGGGTCGCCGTCAAACTACGATGAACACCAACCGTACCCATTGTGCACGCCCTCGACTCTCCCAACTCACTTAAGCAATTTAGTTGAAGAGCCATTAGATGTTCTCAAGGTAAGACACATCCTAAACATACTAGTGTGCTCAACCTCACACATGGCATTCAAGCAATCATTCACCATAAGCACACATAAATAGGGCATACACAAGAGTACGAAAAGTAAAGATGCAACAAGCTCTGCTTGCCTTGCTCTGGTTGTTCCTGATCTTGCGTGGAGTCGTAAGCCGGGTGGTCTCCTTCTTCAGGCTCTTTTATAAATAATATGAAGCACCGGAAAAGAAACGATAAAAGGGAAAATTAAGATTCAGCATGTATTTATGGTAAATGATGATAAACATGCATGACTAAGATGAGGCAATCCTAAGGATACTAGGGTTTTGGTGTTACGACAACTTCTTAGGTGACGTGAGTAGGGACTAGGGTGTCACCCTAGTAGTGTAGGTATGCATGAGACATGATGCCAATGCTAGTAAAGGACTTCTAAGATGTGTTGTTGGTGGTGTTAGGGTCCCACAACAGCGAGCATTGCTCCGACTAACCTAGTAGAAGTGAACTTGTAACCCTAACTTTATGTATGTCATTTTATGCGGTGATTAGCTATAGTGGGGATTCGCTAAACAGTGAGTGGAAACATTGTAAAGTACTGGTTCTACAAAAGTGTTCTATGATATAAGTCTAACGCAGCTGATATCACTGGATTTAGGGTTATACTCATCGAGTTAGGAGCTACCGACGAAATCATATGAATAACGGTGCTTCGAATCAAACTCAAGTGGATCTGTATTTATATTTCAATTCTTGAAGTTTTGTTCCAGCCATGTTGTAGGAAATTTCACAAGCTTTCCAACGGTATAAAATTTGCTAAAATCCGAGCTACGGTTTGAAAGTTATCGCAATTCGAAGTTTGTCGGAAACTCTAATTCAAACCCTAACCCTAGCTACGAGAACTAATTTGCTAAGTCTACCCGAGAGCTACCCGGGGCAATTCCCAATTTCCTACGCGCACCCGGCCGAAGTTCACCCCAAATCCTCAGCTCATAACCTCACCCCACTGACCTGTGGGACCCGCATGAGTACCCGTGGCCAAATGAAAAGAGGCCACGTGGCCTCATCACTCCCTCACCCACTCCCTCTTTTCTCTCCCCTGGACCCGACCGGAGGACGGGCTTTGGCGGCGGCGCACTCGCCGGAACATCGCCGAAGAAGGCTCAGGTGCGGGCTAGGGCACCCGAGGCTGGGGAGGGAAGGGCAGGAGCATCGGGGCCTCACCCCGAATCCAATGCGCCGGTGCAGAGGGGCGGAGGGCCACTGGAGACAGCTGGCGACGATGACCGGCGGCGAGAAGCTTCGGGTGGCGGTGGCGGGCTGCTCCGGGCGTAGATCTGTGAAGAGGAGCACATGGGGTTTTAGCGGAGGAGATGGGGAGGCTCGGGGAAGAAGAAATGGGGGAGGGGAAGGACCGAAGCGTGCTTGCGAGCTCGTCGGGGTGTTGGCCGGAGACGAAGAAGAAGAAGATGGCGAAGGCTTTCTGGGCACCGACCTGCAGAGGAGAGGGGACGAGGAGGTTAAGGGAGGAGAGGGGAATCCCGGAGAGGAGGTACGGGTGGTCGGGGCTCACCGGAGGGAGCGGGATTGCTCATCGGAGATGAGGAGGCTGGCGGCGCCAGTGAGAAATTGAGCTCGGGAGAAGGGGGAATGGAAGCTAGGGTTAGCGGAAATGACGGAGGGATGTCCGAGCGGGCTATTTAAGGGGCGGAGCGGTCGGAACGGTGGTGGATCCACCGCCACGCCGGCCTACCGGCGTCGGGGACGTGGAGGGCGTCAAAGAGAGAAGGGAGGAGGGGGGGGTTCCGGCGGGATGAAGTGGGCCGGCCGAGGCGGCCCAACGGGCCTCGGCCTTTTCTTTTTCTTTTAACATTTTCCTTTTTCTTTTTATGGGGCAGCAGAATCAGTATTTGTGTCATTTTATGTGCAAATCTTGCTTCAAAAATTCTGAAATTTTACAGGAGATTCAAAATGATCTATAGGACCTACTGTGCAAATTTGAAATGATTTGGAGCTGGTTTGAACTGGTCTCTAGCTCAATTCTCAGATTTGACCTAATTCGGCGTTTGAACTAGAACTAGGTCCTAAACTTCTCCAAAAATTCTGAAATTTGGCATGGAGCTAATATTTCCATATTCAAGGCCATTCCCAAAGTTTGGCAAAATTTTATACATATTAACCTGCCCATTGCTTAACCCTAGTTTTCATCTCTTTTAGAAATCGGAGTCCGATGGAGCTATCATTTTCGGATGATCTTGTGGATGAAATGTTGGGGGAATGGTTCCACCCTAGGGACCTTAGATCTCGATCACCTAACATTGCGAGAACCTTGGGTTGATAACCCGAATAAGTTGATTGGTGTTTGTATAATTTCCACCGAGGATGAGATATGTACATATTCTATAAAACATAATCATATTGCATTTAAGTTTAAATAAGGTGCGTGTGGGGATGATAACATGTATGCATGGATGCAAGGCAAAGACCTAATTATCGACTTTGGGTATTACAGTAAGAGGGAAGGTAAGGATTCCCTGCACACGTGAATTCTAACTTTGAACGGAGCAAAGAAGTAGCAAAACCATTTTTCAACCAAACGAAGAGGTAAGGAGAAGAGCTAGGATTGAAAAGGATAAGGAGGAAACAGAGTCACTACTTATGCTTTCACAAATCCTTTTTAACTTCAAATAGTTTTCGTAACTTCTGGACCCAACAACGGCCAAGTCAAAGGTTGTCCTACAGTCAGTCCTGCTCTGATACCAAAACTGCTGGACCCCAGAATTCATATCAGAGAGTCTTAAGTGAAACCACCGCTAAGTCGAAACGTCAACCCCGACCTCAACTCCTGGGTATCAATCCCAAGAGGAGTGGAGTGATATGGCTCCGAATAGCCCGAGACGTCAACCCCGAACTTTCTCCGGCAAATTAATGCACAGATCAAGTAGGGTGATATGGTCTCCTCACTCTTTTCTTACTGAGCCGGAACGTCAATCCCAAACTCGTCCCGGCAAATTAATGCTCGGCTGGAGTAGGATGATATAGTCCCCAATCTCTCAGTAGCAGAGTCAGTTCACAGGGGTGATTAAACCTAATAACTCTATGATATAAACTCTGAAACCCTACCCACAACATGTGCTTCATCAACATACACACATGGCACATGAGCAGGCGAAAACAACTAGATTTCACAGCAGTAACTCTACGACCGAAACTGTAATATTATAAGTTCTTGAAACTTAACAACATATATTCACATAAGGGATCCGAAGATCCAACTACACAGCGGAAGAGTATATATATGGCTACGAAGCCAAAACGGTAAGGCCAAAAGTGGCAGCAGGACAAACCAAGCTGCCAAACCCCGGGGCAGGACCACTGCTGGGATTTCCAGTGACTAGTCGTCGTTGGCGTCGATCTCTATGTAGAAACCACCCTCGGAAGGGGTAGTTTCCTCTGTTGATCAAGCGCCTGCATCTCCATCCAAATTCCTCATCGTAAGTCTCCTCGAGCTGTTCTTCACAGAAATAGGGTGGTTTCCACCTCTATGCGAATTCCACGTTCTCGGGTAGCTCTTAGCTGCGGTATTAGATAGAGATGTTGTCTCTTTAGCCTCCAGAATGAACTCTTGCAGCACATTGTTCTGAATCTTTAGATTTCAGCAAGATTCGATAAACCTAGGTTGTTCTGTCTCTACACCTGAGTTTCGCACTTTATCTCACCTGTGTCTCAGGTAGCTAAGTCAGGTAGCATGAGATAAATTGTAAAACCTTCCTAGTGTCACCTGATTCACTCGCTTGAATATCAGTTAGGTTGTTCAGTAAATTTCTCTCTGCAATGGGATTACCCCCACCCCCCTTTTCTATCTTATCCATGCAGATGTCTGAATCTGGAAAATTGCTAGAGGATATCTCAGAGGATCTTCCCTTAGCCATCAGGACTCAGATCTTGGAAAAGAAAACTCAAGAAGAATGGGAGACAGAGAAAGCAAGGAGACTTGCTAAGAATCTTGATGCTGAAGAGAAAGCCAAGAAAGCTGCTATAATCCCCTTACCTCTAGCAGAATTGGCCAAAAGGGAAGCAAAGATGAAAGCCTTGGAAGAGAAAAAACACCAATGGA
>JAGXJF010003691.1:0-27493 GCA_019208055.1 Stipa capillata | reverse complement strand
TTACAAAGTATGTTCCTGAGTTCAACCGACTGTCACGATATGCACCAGATGATGTGAACACGGAGAACAAGAGATAGCAGAAGTTCTTGGAGGGACTTCATCTGTTCCTGTTGATGCAGTTGAGGCTTGTCCGTGTCACTGAGTTTCAAGACCTTGTCGACCGTGCTATTACTCTGGAAAATGACTATCGCAATGTGCAAGAGGACCGGAAAGAGGAAGTTTGAGCCGAAGCGGCAGCAATATCAGCAAAATAAGCTACGACAAGTGGTTTATGTCCAGAGAAGCCAAGCCGGGAGAATACGTACTGGGGCAACAAGCCAAGCACCGATACCTCCAGGCACATGTTATAACTGTGGTGGAAGTCACTATGCACCGCAATGTCCGAAGAGGGAAAATTGTTTCGGATGTGGTCAACCGGGGCATAAAATCAAAGATTGCCCAAATCCGAAAACTCAACAGCCACGACCTCAAGTACCGAGACCAGCAGCACCAGCTGCAGAAGCAGCAGTTCGAGGAGGAAGAGGTACTCAAGCCCGTGGTAAAGGAAAAGTGCAGGGAAGGGTGAACTATGTGACTACTGAAGAAGTCAAGACGAACAGTGATGTGGTGATAGGTACGTTACCTATCTCATCTCGTAATGGTATCGTACTTTTTAATTTTGGAGCAACGCATTCATTCATCTCTGAAGAATTCATGAAAGAGATACCTTGGGAAACTAGCTCTTTAGAGAAATTTCTACAGGTGCAATCACCTGAAGGACCTATAAGGGTTGATAAGAAGATAGAATGGCTAGTCATAGAGATTAGTGGCTATGCATTCTTCGCATCTTCTGATCATACCACTCCAAGGCCTAGATGTCATACTAGGTATGGATTGGTTAGCACGTCATAAAGCTCAGATTGACTGTGCCAGCAAGACTGTAGCTCTTAACCATTGGGTAGGTGGAAGAGTTGTGTTCCAAGGTCAGAGAAACCAAGAAGTTAACCCCGAATTTCAATTAAACTCTTTGGAAGGAAAGAGTATCGGGCAAATACCAGTTATCAGGGAGTTTCCAGATGTATTTCCAGATGAATTGCCAGGTATGCCACCAAATAGAGAGGTGGAATTCACCATTGACCTGGTACTAGGCACATCACCAATAGCTCAAAGGTCATACAAGATGGGACCGGTAGAATTAGTAGAGTTGAAGAAGCAGTTGGATGAGTTAGCGGAGAAGGGATTCATCAGAGAAAGTACATCACCTTGGGGAGCACCAGTCCTCTTTGTTGATAAGAAGGATGGTAGCATCCGGATGTGTGTAGACCACATAAATCTGAACAATGTCACCATAAAAAACAAGTACCCATTGCCAAGAATCGATGACTTGTTTGACCAAGTTAGAGGTGCTAGAGTTTTCTCCAAGATAGATCTGTGGCCAGGTTACCATCAGATCAAGATTAAGCCAGAAGATATTCCAAAGACATGATTTGTCTCCCGATATGGACACCATGAATACCTTGTGGTACCATTTGGACTGACAAATGCCTCGGTAGTGTTCATGAACTTGATGAATAAAATATTTATGAAGTATCTCGATAAGTTCGTGATCGTATTTATCGATGATATTCTCATCTATTACTAGAATGAAGAGGATCATGCAGAACATCTTCGGATAGTATTGCAGACTTTGAGAGAGCATCAATTATATGCTAAGTTCAGCAAGTGTGAAGTTTGGCTAGATTAAGTTTCCTTTCTAGGCCATGTCATCACAAAGGAGGGAGTTGCAGTGGATCCAAAGAAGATTGAGGCTGTTGTAGAATGGAAATCTCCAACATCGGTCACGGAAGTCAACCAGGTGAGCCGTGACCGTTGTCGCATGCGGAGCTTGAGGATGACGGCAATACCAATGAACTGGGAGCGAAGCTCGGTTCGGACGAGAAGCTCCTCAGGCAAGAGAGTGCGAGATTCCTAGGCGACATCCAACTGGCCAATAACCTCCTTTGCAACTGCGAGTTGCATCTTGAGGTTGCTGAAATTTAAGCGGTGCAATTTTGTTAGGGCCCTTGCGGTGCGGGAGAGCTTAATGTGAAGCTGCCAGAGGGAGTCGGTAGCTGACACCTGCAAGCCCCAAGCCTCGTCAACTCCCTGAAGCCTGCCATGGCTGGCCAAAAGGACTCAAATTTGAAAGAGCGGTAGTGGGGATGGTCGACCTTGCTAGTTAAGAGCAACGGGCAGTGGTCGGAGACTACCACCGGTAGCGCGAGGAGGTGGGAGGCCGGAACAAAATTTCCCAGTCTATCGTGCAGAAACACCTGTCAATTCTTATCATCGTCGGGGAGTCTTGTCCATTTGTCCAAGTGAATTTTCTTCCGGACAAGGCAATTTCTTTCAGCTCCAAAAGGTCTAGAGTTGCTTTGAAACGGCCCATTAATCTTCTGTTTAGGCACGTGTTATTTTTGTCGGAAGCTTTGTAGATGAGGTTAAAATCACCAAGGAGGAGCCAATGTTCACGGCGCGTACTACTTAACCCATGTAGTTTGTCAAGAAAGAGTAGTTTTTTCCACACACAAAAAAAAAGAAAGAGTAGTTTCTCCGCGTCACCTTGAGGCCATAGGCCCCGGTGATGCACCAGGTTTCACCGTGCTCCTTCATTTTGATAGATGCTGAAATGGTGTTGGGGGTGGTGGACACACTGGACATCTCAAAAAAATTAGTGGAGCATGCAAGGAGTATTCCGCCTCGCGTTCCATTCGCTGGCAGGAAGGCAAAGTGGTCTGTGAATTGGGGGCCTAGGACCTCAGTTATGAGCGCGACATCAACAAGTTGCAGTTTTGTCTCCTGCAGGCACACAACCGTAGCTTTTGAATCGAGAACAAGTCGTCGGATGGCCGTACGCTTGGCTGGCACGTTCAGGCCACGCACGTTCCAGCATAGAATGGAAGTGTTAGCTTGTGACATGAACACGTTGCGGACAGCTGAAAAAGCAAACTTAGTAGGCGTTGGTATAAATCTTAAGACAACCACAAATGCAACAAATGCAGACCACATAATCTGGGAAAAAGACGCACATAGTAACACGAACAGCAAGTCAAAGGCCAGCTAGGTGTGCAGCTCCCTAACATCCTGGGCACTATCAGAAAAGCCAAAGAAACAGCCACTTCGTCTGACAGCAGCATAACACAAACGCTGAGCAGAACACAAACTATGGGCGAGACTGAGGTCCTGAGAAGGACACAAGCCTCTAACACCCTGAGCACTAACCGAACAGCAAAAGCAACAGACAGAATCATCAGCTGGTAATTCAACACAGACGCAGAAAACGAAAGCCGTGGCATCAAAAGACAACAGCTGGCGCCGCTGCCACGCCCGTCTTCGGCAGCTCGCCCATTTTCCGAGCCTTCTTCACAGCCTTGACCAGTCCCTGTATCGCCCTCATCGCCATTGGAGAGAGCTGTGCATCGAAGAGACGCTTGTAGCTCTCAAAAGCCTTGTCGTCAAATGGCTCGTGTGGAGCGAGAAGTCCCAGCTTCCTGGCGAGGAGCTCTTGCGCCGCCTTCATGGTGGCGACCATGGGTGTCTGGGCAAGCCTGGAGCTGCGCCTCGGTTTTGCAAGCAAATATTTAGCTGCACGAGGCGCTGCACGAGGTGTGGCCAATACCGGTATCGACACTTTCCTGGAGATGTCGGAGATGAATTTCCGCAGGGTGCAACCATCTTCTACAATGGTCGTCCCGCCGTGGGCCTCATAGTCATTCTCTGGTATGATCGCATCGCCATGAGTCTCTTCATCATTCCTGCTGTGAGCGGAATGCACCTCGACCTCCGCCGGTGCCGAAAACGGCGAGACCACCTCCAGTGGCACTACTTATTTGAAAATTTTGGCATTTGAAATGGCTACAGTTCAAGGGTCCAAAAGAGATGATATCCATGCTATTCACCCATATCTGTGAAGAGGTAGGACAACGGTCTCCCGCTTCATCCTACAATGATTGTTTTCACACATAGGAAATCTTCACCTGGTTAAAATATTTGGAACTTTAACAAAAATTTCTATTATCCGCATTGCTTACAACCCAAACCGGCATCCCAACCAGCTATGAATGATCGACTTCATGTATAACGGCACGTTCCACCCACATAGCAATGGGTAAAAAGTTATGGATCACAATCTGTAAATAAAAAGTGGAACAGAAGAAACATCAATGTGCTAACAGCAATCAAAGGAGCAGCTATGAAGGAGCTGCCTGAACAAGAACAATTATGAGATACATAACTATATGGAAATTAGCAAGAGTTACAATTGTGCCACGACATGGCCTTGTTTCGTGCCCTGACCACCATCTTGCTCGGTGATGGCAAGACGCCCCTGTTCTGGTCTCCACGAGAGGCGGCCCTTGGACATAGCGCCAAACCCCTACGCCATCTCCTCCCGGAAGAAGCGGGTCGCCTCTCAGGCACTTGCGAATCAAAAATGGATCACTGATATTAGGAAAGGAATCACCGTTGACCACGTCCCCGAGTTCATTGCCCTCTTTTCGCAAATCGGTTCGGTGATCTTGCGGGAGGGCGAGCCGGATAGCATCACTTGGAAGCTCACGGCGAATGGCGTGTACTTGGCCAAGTCAGCGTACAGCGCTCAGTTCCTCGGAAATACCCCAACGCCCTTTGTCGATTTGATTTGGAAGGTTTGGACGCCGGAGAAGATGAGATTTTTTGCCTGGCTGCTGATTCAACAGCGTGTCCTCACCGCCGACAATCTAGCTGTGTGCAGCTTGAAAAATGCCTTCTGGTGCCCGGTCTGTAAGCAATGCCAGGAAACGCACTTCTGCTTTGGGAGGTGATACGACGGGCGACGGTTGGCACCCCAAGGTGGTAGGCGGTAGCCGATGCTGCAACTCCACCCCACCAAAAACCTAGCTTTAGACATCGTCATGCCATTGGACGGCTGGTATGTATCCACACAGTGCAGTATCCACGACATCCACACAGTGCAGAGTGACCACGACAAAGTCCAGACGCCATGCGTCCTTTGTACTAGCTACTGTGTTAGGTTAGTTTCAGTAAATATGAACTTGGATTTGGATTGGCTAGTGATGTTCTTAATATATTAGAGTAAATTTTGCCAAACTTCAGATATTTAGTATATCATAGAACTCCAAATTAATCAGAGTACCATACTCCACAAAACTCTAGATTAAAGGTGATTTAGTATCAGAAAAACTCCAGATTTTAGAACTCACGGTTACATATCGTCATACTAACAACGCATGACCACTTGCCAGCGTCTTGACCTTGGATTAATTCATAACGAAAGATGTTACTAAAGCGAAGGCATTGAGAACATGGAGTTTTGTGATATGAAACTCCTTAAATCTATAGTTTTGTGATATAGGTGCTTCCCCCCTCAAAAAAGAAGTGATATAGGTGCTTAATCTAGAGTTTGTGATAGTTTGTACAGGACTAGGTATCAGGCGTCCAATCTTGGTATTTGATCGGGGTCGGTGGAAATATTTGTAAAACATACACAATACATTTTTTGAACAAACGCAATATGATATTTTCATGTAATAAATTTTATACGATGGAAACATTTTTCTTTTTGGTGAAAATATGTTTCCAATTTAGTGAAAACACGTCCTATGAAAAATAAAAATCTTTTTTAACCTTCTTCGATTTGTCAATGATGGAGTACATATTTATTTTTTATTAGGTTACCCATAGATTCGTTAATGAAACTTGCAAAGACTCGAAAACTCATTTCGGAACGGCTTATACAGCAGTTTGTGGTTATCCACTCATCCACCTCTTGAAACATTGCTGCTGACAAGGCAGTTATCGCTCACCCTCAAGGCAAAGCCAATTACAGCTGTTGCTAGGAACCCAGATTTCTGCTAATGACCTAGGAAAGAACACCTTGCATTCTCACCATTTTCTGAGAAATACTGAAGATCTTTTTCACTGTGCTCTAGCTTACAGCTCCCGGTGTAACCCGTCGGTGATCGTACGAGGACCGAAGAGCTAAGCAATAACCGTCGAATAATCTCAACGTAAGAACTCGAACGGCGTGGGCGACCACCGTCTGCAGCAACGCCGGCCAGGGTGGCGATCGATCACTCTAGCCGGCCGTGCACAACTGCACGCCTGCGAGCCCCACGACGACCGAAACGGAAGCCTAGAGCTGCGTCACATCCAGGATCCGGAGTCTCGGACCCGAGCCACTGGGCTTGCTGCTCACTCGACGGGGGGTTCGGCCCTTGGACCAGTCCTCGCCCGCGGAGCACGGTTCCCAGGCCGTGCCACGCCGCCGCGCGTTGCTCCGGCTCGGTCAGCGTCTTCAAGGACCGTGCTGGGGGCCATCGGCCCGTAGGGAGGGAAACGGAGCAGGCTAAAACATTTGGCCCATGAGGCTTTGTAAATACATCAATATGAACAGGGCCAGTTCTTTCCTCCGACCAGTACGTGTACATGAGTGCCAAAAGGTTCTGGTAACCCAAATGCTGGGCCGTTCTTCTGCACAATTATCGTGGAAATATCAGGCCACCATAACAGTTCGTACCATGCGAAGCGTGTCAGGTTAAGGCCCGTCTGAAAATTTATCCAGGCCACGTGGACTTAGCTTCAAAACTCCGTAGCAAACCGGAGAACGATGAAATTATCACGGTATGATATGCTCATGGGGTAAAAAAAAAGCACCAAAAAACCCGAAAAGGTTATAGATGTAAATTATGGAACAATATGTGCGTTTGCGTAAAAATATGTCCATTTACATGTAGGTAACCAAAATGACATTTTTTTTTCTCCAAAAAGAGCTATAAGTTCATCTATTATTCCTAAATGTACACTTTTTTATTTCAGATTTTTAAAAACTCCCGGAGCGTATGTTCCCGGATTAGATAATAAGTTTCTCGTAGCAAACTTGCTCATACCATGGCACAACTTAGTTGCAAATGTCACCTTTATCAATCTCACAGCCAAGCGAGACAAATTTAGCTGGAATCTACATGGTGCTAGACTATTTTTAGTTCAATCAATGTGCTTAACACTTGGTGATTATAACTTTTAATTTAGGGAGAAACACATCTGACGCTTAAAGATACCTCTTAAAATCAAAATTTTCCTATGGTATGTATGCCGTGGAGTTCTTCTAACAAAAGATAAATTAGTGAAACCGTGTTGGAGTGGTAGCTTGCTTTGTGCTTTCTGTCATCACCAGGAAACAATTTAACATATCTTTTTTTATTGTCGGTTTGCCCGTTCTGCTTGGCAGGCAATCCTCATCACCTTAGTATTCCTACAGCAACTAGCATCCCTAACGTTTTTGGGAGTTGGTTGCAGGGTGTTGATCCAGCCTTACACTCACAAAATTTAGCGGGTGCTACTGCGTTATGCTGGTTAATTTTGTTATGCCAAAATGACGTTATTTTTGAAAAGAAGAACCTAACACATTCTTTGCAGGCTCTGTTCTTATGTACCAATTGGTTGCAATCGTGGTCTATACTGCAACGGCAATCTATGGAGCAGGAGCGTATGGCTACTGTGGTTAGGAGGTTGGAGTTGATTATCAGAGGATTTATATCCCGGTTCAGTTAGCGGTTTACTAGCAGGCTATATATAGTTGATTTTACTTATTATGTAGTTTGCCACTCACTGACTCTTTTGTAGCTTGAATGTTATAATAACTATGTAGTAATATTTGATTGTGTATGTCTACAAATGCAGATATTAGAGAAGTTCGACTCTACCTTTATCTCGGAAAAAACTCGCTCACACAAACCAGGCATTGCTGCCATCGGATGGACCCAACGTACCTGGTTCCCGCTCTCACTCAACTCCATTCAATGTATTAGTGTATGTCCCGCGGGAATTTTTTTTATATGAGATGCTTTTATGTATTGAAAGTAGATAATATAACCATTTCAACGTATGTGCGAGTAAAGCTAGGACTTGGGCCGGGCTTCTATGGGCCAGCATGAGCACGACACGAAAAAAAGAGGGCAGGGTTGGCACGGCCCGAAGTTCAGGCCGGGCCAGGCCAGAGAAATAGATATGACGGGCGGCCCGGCACGACACAACGGGCGGGCCGAACATGATACAAACCCCGTATAGGTCGGACCCGACCCGACCCAGCACAGCCTAAATACGGCCCGACGTGCTGCGGGCCGGGCTTCGGCGCGGTCATCAGGCATCCGGGCTAGCATGGCACGGCCCAGTGGGCCGTCTGGCCTCAGGCCGTGCTGGCCCAACCCGGCCCAACTCCCAGCTTTATGTGCGAGTCATCTCCTTTAATTGTGACGAGTACCAACGTTACATGTCTTAGTTTTGATACTATATTATATTTTATGCGCTTACTGGTTCACCGAAATGACTAAGGTGAGGAAAGGTGTGGAATATTCTTCAGCATAGTGCATGAAGCTCTGATCAAATGTCATCTATCAAAGAATCTCTTCAATATTCATCAAAACGCAACAATGAAGCATGCCCCAAAAAAGGATAGTTTGTGGCCTAGTGGTACGAACAAGGTGTTCATTCACCCAATCTAATTCCAAGTATCAACATAATGTTTTATTTAAACAGAGTATATACGTGTATGCGTTAGTGGTAAAGTATGCGTCGACGCTGCGTGAAGCTCACGATCCTGCCTCTGTAAAATGCCTAGCATGTGTGACATGCGAAGAGTGTGCATATAGCATGCGTTCTGTATGTAAAACATTCGGGCATACATATACGTGTGAGACCATGATGAAGAAGGAAAGCTGTTTTAACAAATACTTGGGGAAGAAACCCATATGTGATATATTCATATAGTGAACTTGGGATTGCTAGTAAAAAATGACATACTCCCTCCGTCCCATTTTATAGGGCGCGCACGCTTTTCGAGATACAACTTTGACCACTAATTAGACCAATAATATATGAGTCATATTACTTTAAAATTATACCATTTGAAACTTCTTTCAAATACGAATTTAATGGTATAATTTTCGTGACATATAAACCATATTTTGTTGGTCTAATTAATGGTCAAACTTGTACCTCGAAAAACGTGCGCGCCCTATAAAATGGGACGGAGGGAGTATATGTTAGGCAGACCCTCTTTGCTCTAAAATTGGCCCATAATTCAATAAGCATGTTAAACCACGTCACTTTCAAAGTAGCAGATATCAGATTAAATTTAAATTGAACGTGAATCATGTGTAGCGCGTTGCCTACCCGTTGGGAATCTAGGTCGTTGATCCATATTCTGAGATTCATGTCAGTGATGGATATCATGTGATAAATATTTACCTATCTTCTATCTCGTGTACACCTATCCATCCATTTATATTTGACTCTGAAATTTGAAACCTTAAAAAGTTTTGAATCGGATGTCTAATTTACGACCCGTTTGAATATTTGTGTTTCGGTGATGGGATCTTCAAAACAAGACCGATATTGAATATATTTTGATAAATTTTGAATTTCAAAATTTGTAACATAGTGAAACTTTTATGGAACTCTAAAAGTTGTGATAGTGCGTTTGACTTTGTTTCATTTCGATTTCAACACATGGTTAATATAAATAGGTGTTTCTTTGATGTTTCACATATGTTTCATCATATCTTTTGGTTCCACAAATGTCTCGTAGAAGTTTTGTCATTTTCCATAGTTGCTTAAAAAATTAATACGGATTTCATTTTTTTTGAGAGATTCACATGTGTACATGAGATGTCTTATTATATTTATCTATTTATATAAACCATGTGTTGAAATTGACATGAAACAGGTTGAACACACTATCACAATTTTTAGAGTTTCACAAAAGTTTCAAATTTTATCAAAATATATCGAATATCAGTCTTGTTTCAAAGATCTCATCACCAAAAACACAAAGGTTCAAACATATTGCAAATCGGACATTGGGCTCAATTTTTTTTGGAGGTTTCAAGTTTCAGAATCAAGTTTTATTAGATGGATGGGTGCAAGGAGAGAGAAGATAGGTGGAAATCAATGTTTGGTGTTAGAAAGAGAGAGAGAGAGCACCGTTCCTGCTGCACAACCAAAAGGTCTGTACATATCTTTAAATAAGCCAATGGACAAGATTAAGTGTTATGTACACAACACACTGCTCATTCTCGTTTTCGACATAAATATAGATATTGTCGTAGGTATGGGCCTAGACAATGTATTTGTGGCACCCCCGGTCGGCTACAGCGACCTCCGGGCGTGCGAGGGGCAAACGAGCGAGAGTGCAAACGCGTGAGACAGTCGACGACGAAAGCCGAACCTTGTATTAGGGCAAGAAATGAGAGCTTACAAATGGGGGAAATGGAAAAAAGGATCCCCTCTCCTCTACCCCCAGGGGGTATTTATAGGGGTTGAGGATGAGAAATGCAAGATTACAATTTCGCCCTCACGTGAGAGGGAATTTACAAGGGCATAACGGTCATTTTCCCATCCCTAGGGAATCTTAGAAGAATATTCTCGGGCATCTTCGGGAGAATCTTCAGGAGAATCTTCGGGGGAACGTAGTGGCTGCGCGGGAGGGCTTGTCGGAGACAGCCTTGACGCGGCAGGAGGGCGCGTCGGGGACAGCGCTGACCCGGCGCGAGGGCTCGTCGGAGACAGCCCTGACGCGGCGGGAGGGCGCGTCGGGGACAGCGCTGACCCGGCGCGAGGGCTCGTCGGAGACAGCCCCTGACGCGGCGGGAGGGCGCGTCGGAGACAGCCCTGACGCGACGAGCATCGACAAGAACCTCGACGGTGTCGCGGCGATCCTGAACAGGGTCGATTAGGGATAGCGCAGAAACCCTCCTCCAACAGTAGCCCCTTGCCGGTTGGGGCGGTCGGACAGCGCCCGTCCGAGCCGGCACACTAACTCCCAATGGGTTGGTGCGCAGGCCGGATCGACAACTCGAATCATTATTTTCTTCCGAGAGGCGCTCGACGGAACCAATTTTTTTTCCTCTCTTTTTTTTTCTTTTTCTCCTCTTTTCCCTTTTTCCTCTTTTTTTTTCTTTTCTTCTTCTTTTTTCTTTTCTTTCTTCTCCTTTCTTCTTCTCTTTTTCCTTTTCTTCCTTTTTTTTCTTTCTTTCCTTTTTTTTTGACCGGCCCGTTCCTTGGCACACTGGGCCGTGGCCCATCCGGTGCCCTAGCTGGCCCGGGGGGTGGCAGGGGATATTTTTCAACCCCACCACCCCCACCACTCATCTCTCCCTCACTCTCCCCACGCCGCCACCATCTCCCGCCGCCTCCCCGCGCTCTCACCGCGCCGCCGCTTTACAGCCCGCTCGGCACCGCTGCCGCGCCTCCCCTGCGCCGCCCCGGAGCCGCCGCTGCCTCGCCTTCCCTGCGCCGCCCCGGGGCCGCCGCTGCCCCCGGGCCCGACGCCGCCGCCGGCCGGGCCATACGCGCCGCCTGCGCCGCCGTTGGGCCCCCGCCGAGCTCCGTCCGCCGTCGCCGCGCGCCCGCTGCCGGCCCTAGGCCTCTCGGCCGCTCCCGTCGCCGGGGCTCTCCCAGGCACCGGCCCCGGGCCTTGTGCGCCGCCGGCCCAAGCTCCCACGGAGCGACGGCCTGGGGCCCCTCGGCCGCTCCCGCCGCCGGGGCTCCCCCGGGCGCCGGCCCTGTGCTTTGCGCGCCGCTGGCCCAGGTTCCCACCGAGCGCCGGCCTCGGGCCCTCGACCGCTCCCGCCGTTGGACTGCCGGAGCTCCCCCGGGCTGCCGGTCCGACTTCCGCGCCGTCGGCCGGTCGTCTGCGCCGCGCCGCCAGCTCGGTCGGCCGCAGCGCCGCTACCTCCACTCGGCCGGCCGCCGCGCTACTGCCTCCGCTCGGCCGGACCGCGCCGCTAGTGCCCCGCTCCAGGACGCACCGCCGGCTTGGGCCGCACCGCCGCTGCCTCCGCTCGGCCGGGGAGCCGCCGCCGCGCCACTCCTCCAGGCTGCGCCGCCGCTACCTCCGCTCGGCCGGGGAGCCGTCGGTCCGCCCCGGGCCACGCCGATGCGGGCGTTCCTCGCCGCGCCCGCTGCTCCGCCTTGGGGCTGGCGGTAGCCGCTGCTCGAGCCAACGGGGGCGAGCTTGACCACGCGTACCGCCGCGCCGCGGCCCCTTTTGCTGCGGCCGCAGCACGAGGAGCCACAGTGGTGTCCACAGCTTTGGGAGCTCCATGCCGTGGTTTCTACGCTCCAAGGGTGACCATTCCGGCTCGTGTATAATCTTGTGTGTGTCGTCTTCTTGCTGTGGTGTGTGCGATGTACGGGGCATCGAGCTGTGGCGGCTGCCGTAGTGCTATGGCGTGATGGAGGTTCTCACGCGTGTCCGAGGCCTTCTGTATGAGAACAACTGGACGTGTCATGAACTACTACCACGCTTTCTTCTCTTATGCATCATGCGTGGATAGTGCGTGGGTGCCGGGTCACTGTAGTGCGTGTTCATGTTTTGTTGACTGTTTGTGGTGACCTTCTGCATAAGGCGAGTGCATGCGTAGAACAATGGACTGCCACCGCACGCGTACATATTTTTCGTTGTATGGAACGAGTGCGGCGTAGAGTCGGTGGATGGATATTGTATGAAATGAATAGTGTAGAGTCGGTGGATGGACAGCTGCTATTTTTCTCGTGTCATTGCACATCGGTTGTATGTCTCGTAAACAAATTGTCACTGTCTCTCGGTAGTGGACGGAGCGACGATGTCGATGACGCGACGGAGACACCTCGATAGAGCACCGCGGTCGCTGCTCGCACCCCGGTTGCCTGCCTCGCCACCCCGCTCCCCCACCGTCCTTGCGACGCTGTAAGGGAGCGCTGGTGCGTGACGCTGTTGCACGCCGTGGGTCACGGGGACGGCGTCAGAGCACTACGCTGGACGCTGTGTTGGACAACGTGACGGAGACGCCACGACAGAGCGACGAGGTCGACGACGTGACGGAGTTGCCTTGACGGAGCGCCGCGATCGCCGCTCGCACCCCGGTTGCCCGCCTTGCCACCTCGCTCCCCCACCGTCCTTGCGACGTTGTAAGGGAGCACCGGTGCGTGACGCTGTTGCACGCCGTGGGTCGCGGGGACGGCGTCAGAGCACTACGCTGGACGCTGCGTTGGACGCCGCAACGGGGTACTTGGGTGGCGTAGCTCCTTGCACCACGACGGAGCACCGCGGTCGACGTCGCGATGGAGCGCCACACTGGACGCCGCGTTGGACGACGTGACGGAGACGCCACGACGGAGCGACGAGGTCGATGACGCGACGGAGACACCTCGATGGAGCACCGCGGTCGCCGCTCGCACCTCGGTTGCCTGCCTCGCCACCCCACTCCCCCACCGTCCTTGCGACGCTGTAAGGGAGCGCTGGTGCGTGACGCTGTTGCACGCCGTGGGTCGCGGGGACGGCGTCGGAGCACTACGCTAGACGCCGCGTTGGACGACATGACAAAGACGCCACGACAGAGTGACGAGGTCGACGACGCGACGGAGATGCCTTGACGGGGCGCCGCGATCGTCGCTCGCACCCCGGTTGCCCGCCTCGCCACCCCGCTCCCCCACCGTCCTTGCGACGTTGTAAGGGGGCGCCGGTGCGTGATGCTGTTGCACGCCGTGGGTCGCGGGGACGGCGTCAGAGCACTACGCTGGACGCTGCGTTGGACGCCGCAACGGGGTACTTGGGTGGCGTAGCTCCTTGCACCACGACGGAGCACCGTGGCCGACGTCGCGATGGAGCGCCACGCTGGACGCCGCGTTGGACGACGTGACGAAGACGCCACGATGGAGCGACGAGGTCGATGACGCGACGGAGACACCTCGATGGAGCACCGCGGTCGCCGCTCGCACCCCGGTTGCCTGCCTTGCCACCCCGCTCCCCCACCGTCCTTGCGACGCTGTAAGGGAGCGCTGGTGCGTGACGCTGTTGCACGCCGTGGGTCGCGGGGACGGCGTCGGAGCACTACGCTAGACGCTGCGTTGGACGCCGCAACGGGGTACTTGGGTGGCGTAGCTCCTTGCACCACGACGGAGCACCGCGGCCGACGTCGCGATGGAGCGCCACGCTGGACGCCGCGTTGGACGACGTGACGAAGACGCCACGATGGAGCGACGAGGTCGATGACGCGACGGAGACACCTCGATGGAGCACCGCGGTCGCCGCTCGCACCCCGGTTGCCTGCCTCGCCACCCCACTCCCCCACCGTCCTTGCGACGCTGTAAGGGAGCGCTGGTGCGTGACGCTGTTGCACGCCGTGGGTCGCGGGGACGGCATCGGAGCACTACGCTAGACGCCGCGTTGGACGACGTGACAGAGACGCCACGACAGAGCGACGAGGTCGACGACGCGACGGAGATGCCTTGACGGGGCGCCGCGATCGCCGCTCGCACCCCGGTTGCCCGCCTCGCCACCCCACTCCCCCACCGTCCTTGCGACGTTGTAAGGGAGCGCCGGTGCGTGACGCTGTTGCACGCCGTGGGTCGCGGGGACGGCGTCGGAGCACTACGCTAGACGCCGCGTTGGACGACGCGACGGGGGTACTTGTGTGGCGTAGCTCTTTGCGCCACGACGGAGCGCCGCGGTCTACGCCACGACGGAGACTTGGTTGGCATAGCCCCGTGCACCAGGACGAAGCGACGCGGTTGACGCCGCGACGGAGACTTGGGTGGCGTAGCCCCTTGCGCCAGGACGGAGCGACGCGGTTGACGCCGCGACGGAGACTTGGGTGGCGTAGTCCCTTGCGCCACGACGGAACGCCGCGGTCGACGTTGCGACGGAGCGCCACACTGGATGCCGCGTTGGACGCCGTGACAGGGATGCCACGATGGGGCACGCACAGGGTGCGCAGCGCACCTGCAGGGGTGCGCTCAGGGTGTACACGGAGCCTCCTGCAGGTGCACGCGCGGGGTGCGCAGGGCGTCCTGCAGGGGTGCGCACAGGGGCGATACATAGCCATGCGCCGGGGAGGTGGTGCATGGAGTGAAGGTTGTTCTGACACTGTGACGGAGATGTTGTTCAACGCCGCGGTGAGGGGATGCTCTACGTCATGCAGAGCGTGCTCTACCCCGCGTCGGAGTGAAGGTTATCTCGACACGGCGACGGAGACGTTGCTCAACGCCACGGTGAGGGGATGCTCTACACCGCGCGGAGCGTGCTCTACGCCGCAGCGGAGTGAAGGTTGTCCCGACACGGCGACGGAGACGTCGCCTAAGACAGGACAATAGCGCACGTCGCCTCTGCTGACTGGTCATATCGCGGCTCTTCATCCTTAGGAGAGAATCTCAGCGCCCATCTACGTCGACGGAGCATGTCAACGCTGAGGAGCATGTCGACGCTGGGCGGAACATGTGGATGCCGGGTCGAGCGTCGATGCCGGAGGGAACATGTCGACGCCGGGTGAGGCATGTCCGCGTCGGTGGGGTATGTCGGTGCCGAGGAGCATGTCGACGCTGAGAAACATGTCGACTTCGGCGGAGCATGTTCGTGACGGCGAAGTGCGTCGGGGCCGAGGAGCACGTCTATGCCGGACGGAAGACGCCGACGCTGGGCAGAGTGTCAACGCCGCGCGAGGCATGTTGGCACCGTGCAAGGCATGTCGACGTCAAGCAGAGTGATGACGCCTAGCAGCTTGGCTTTGTTTCTGGGGGAGCCCCTTGTCCAGATGGTGCCGAGCGCGGAAGGTGTCGAGGCACACACGGACCGTGCCCGGGGAGGGCGTTGAGGCGCATGTGGTACTTTGCCCGCGGATGGTGTTGGAGCGTGCTGCAGTAGCTTGCCGAGACGTCTGTGGTGTCGCCTGCATTGATGTGAACACATCGCGGGACGATATTGGTGTGCGCATATGGCTAGCGCCGAGCGTGAAGTCCGGTACCTGCAAGGTGTGTGCCCTTTTTGCGTGAATTTTGATGCGGCGTGCTCCGGTGGGATTATTAGGCCATCGTGTCAGAGCAGATAGTGTGTTGCGAGGTGTGCAGTACCCTGCCTCCCAACGGAAAAACCTAGCGCTCGAGGACATGGCTGAGAGCGCTTGTGGCCTTCCGCAACCACAAAATTTCAAGGCCTGATGGCGTAGCAAGGAGGGCATTGATGTTTCCCCTGACATGGACACTTCACGTGCGACAGGGACCAACAATTAGCGTGTGATGGCCACAGTCAGTTAGTGTATGATGACAACAACATGTGACACTCGATGGTGGCAAACACCTGGCGCTCGATGGTGCGTGTGAGAACATTTCTGCCTTACTTCGACGTATATGTGTCTGTTTCGACGTCGCGGGGAGCTTACCGTCGCACGACCCCGGAGGGAAGGGGCGCTTTATCCCGGACGGAGATGGCTCGACATCGCGGGGAGCTTATCGTCGCGTGACCCCGGAGGGAAGGGACGCTCTACCCGGACGGAGATGGCTCAACATCGCGGGGAGCTTATCGTCGCACGACCCCGGTGGGAAGGGACACTCTATCCCGGACGGAGATGGCTCGGACGTCGCGGGGAGCTTATCGTCGCACGACCCCGGAGGGAAGGGACACTCTATCCCGGACGGAGATGGCTCGGACGTCGCGGGGAGCTTATCGTCGCACGACCCCGGAGGGAAGGGACACTCTATCCCAGACGGAGATGGCTCGGACGTCGCGGGGAGCTTATCGTCGCACGACCCCGGAAGGAAGGGACACTCTATCCTGGACGGAGATGGCTCGACATCGCGGGGAGCTATTCGTCGCACGACCCCGGAGGGAAGGGACACTCTATCCTGGACGGAGATGGCTCGGACATTGCGGGGAGCTTATTGTCGCACGACCCCGGAGGGAAGGGACACTCTATTCCGGACGGAGATGGCTCGGACGTCGCGGGGAGCTTATCGTCGCACGACCCCGGAGGGAAGGGACACTTTATCACGGACGGAGATGATTGAAACCTGTCATAGGGGGGCTTGATGCCATGTCGATGCGTTAAGCCCTTTGCTAAGACAGGGTTGTCTACACTTGTGGATGAAGCGTGGTGACGCTAATATAAATGTCTGCTCCTGACATGCTTGGTCGAAGCGGCCCGGATGATGCGGACGTGCGCGTGAATGACGCAGATGATGATCCCGTGCGGTGTCGACCACAATAGGAGCAAATGACGTAGTCCGAAGTGGCAGGCACTTACCGGGACGATGAGGTCGCGTGATGTCACCGAGGGCGAGCGCGTGGGGCGTGGGTGATGTTGACGAGCCCCTGATGTCGCCGAGGGCGGGCGTGGAGGATGCCAAGCCCGAGAGCGTGGACGAGGGCGACGTCGATGGCGAGTGTGGCACGGCGGACGCGTGTGGCACACGAGTGCGGTGCAGCGAACGAACGCGGCGGATGAGCACGGCGGAAGACCGCGTCGCGGCAGACGCGAGCGGCGGATAAGCACGGCGGAAGACCGCGTCGCGGCGGATGACCCCGTCGCGGTGGACGAGCGCGGCGCGGCGGACGAGCGCGGCGTTGAGCGCGGTGGACGACGTCGTCGCGGCGGACGCGTGCGGCGGGCGAGCGCGGCACGGCGGACGCGCGCAGCGGATGAGCGCGTCGGACGACCTCTTCGCGGCGGACGCTAGCGGCGGATGCGCGCGGTGGATGGCCCCGTCGCGGCGGACGCATGCGGCGGACGAGCGCGGCACGGTGGACACGCACGGCGGATGACCTCTTCGCGGCAGACACGCGCGGCAGACGAGCGCTGCACGGCGGACGCGGATGGCGGATGAGCGCGGCGGATGATGGCGATGCCAACGACAAGCCCCTGATGTCACCGAGGACGGGCGCGGAGGATGCCAAATCCGAGAGCGTGGACGAGGGCGATGTCGATGACAAGCCCCTGGTGTCGCCGTCACGCAACATTTGGCTTAATTACAGCGTCTTCCTGAGCTCATTAGCTTCGCGCCCCAGGGTTTTGGCCTCCGTTTCGATGCGTGCTTCAGAGTTTGCCACGTTGATCACGGCCGCGGGGGGTCCAGCAGCCCGGACGTCGGCTGATGAGTCATCGACTTGGAGGTTAGCGGCCGACGGGTCATTTACGCGGGCGCCGCTAAGCTCCATGGTGACGACCATGTTGTTCGTCCTGGTTCGACGCGTCGGGTTTGGTGCGCGGGGGACGATCGTCCTCCGCGCTCTTTCTCTTCGGCGCCATGGCTTTTCGCTCACGTCCCCACGGTCGGCGCCAACTGTCGTAGGTATGGGCCTAGACAATGTATTTGTGGCACCCCCGGTCGGCTACAGTGACCTCCGGGTGTGCGAGGGGCAAACGAGCGAGAGCGCAAACGCGTGAGACAGTCGACGACGAAAGCCGAACCTCGTATTAGGGCAAGAAATGAGAGCTTACAAATGGGGGAAATGGAAAAAAGGATCCCCTCTCCTCTACCCCCAGGGGGTATTTATAGGGGTTTGAGGATGAGAAATGCAAGATTACAATTTCGCCCTCACGTGAGAGGGAATTTACAAGGGCATAACGGTCATTTTCCCATCCCTAGGGAATCTTAGAAGAATATTCTCGGGCATCTTCGGGAGAATCTTCAGGAGAATCTTCGGGAGAACGTAGTGGCTGCGCGGGAGGGCTTGTCGGAGACAGCCTTGACGCGGCGGGAGGGCGCATCGGGGACAGCGCTGACCCGGCGCGAGGGCTCGTCGGAGACAGCCCTGACGCGGCGGGAGGGCGCGTCGGGGACAGCGCTGACCCAGCGCGAGGGCTCGTCGGAGACAGCCCTGACGCGGCGGGAGGGCGCGTCGGAGACAGCCCTGACGCGACGAGCGTCGACAAGAACCTCGACGGTGTCGCGGCGATCCTGAACAGCGTCGATTAGGGATAGCGCAGAAACCCTCCTCCAACAGATATTAACCCTTGGATTATAAATTGTTAAAAAAAGAGACACGTTTTAGGAATAGAGCGGAAGTTAATTGAAGTGCACATGCTATTTCCTGGAAAGACACCTTCTATACAATATCCTATAGAAATTTTAGTTAAGTCTTATGATCTTTTCATACACACGCCTTACAATTTTTTATTTTATTTTACGAACCCGCAGAATAGCACGGTTGATAGTTGTACAACAATCTATCCACAACGATCAACTGACCATAAACTGGTGGTATATATTTGGAAATGCATGCACGGTAAAGATGTGCTGCTCGGAAATTTGGTCATTGTATAAAACAGAGTAACTCCAATGCCCTCATGAACCCATTTTACCGAGCAATGGTAACCAATGCCACAATGTAATAATACTTCACACATGATTTCAACATCATATAAAACATGCATGATACAATCCAAATTAAATTACCAACACACAATGGACGTAACAGTACAATACAGTACAAGATGCGAGATCTAGATGTGACAACCACACGTACAGAGAAAACAAACAACAGTCACATGCACACCAACACATACAAGAATACAAGAGCAAATACCACCGAGGCGCGGTGTCCCCTAGTCATGCCGTGGCGCCTAGGTCACTCATGCAGAGTGGCGTACGTCACGTAGCTGGAGTAGCCCCTGGCCACCCTTCCCTCCGGCTCCGCCGCGTTCATCTTCGCATCTGCGGCGGGGCACGACACGTGAGCGCTCGCCGCCGGGCACGTCTTGGGCTGGCTCAGGAACGACGCGCACTCCGCCGGACCCCTCTGGTTGGCGAAGCCGGGGATGCAGTTCTTCTTCACGTCCAGCACGCCGTCTTTGATCAGTGCCGAGCACGCTGGCCCGACCGATGTGAAGTAGTTGCTCGACAGCGTGAGGTTGGTGAGGCGGCCGGCCGGTCCGGCGAGCTTGCAGAGCGCGTCGGGTACCTGTCCGTAGAGGCGGTTCCCGGCCAGGTTGACCTGCTCGACGCTGCTGAGGCACGAGAAGGATGACGGGATCGGGCCGGTGAGCTGGTTCATCCCGGCGTCGATGACGGCTGTCTTGGTGAGCATGCCGAGCTCGTGCGGGAGGCAGCCGGAGAGCTGGTTGTTCAGGAGGAGAACCTCGAGGAGTGAGTCTTGAAGGTGCGCGATTGATGGTGGGATTGGCCCGGTGAACTTGTTGTTGGCGAGGGCGAGGTAGCTCAACTTGGAGAAGCCCAGGTTTGCGGGAAGCGGCCCGGATAAACTGTTGCCGTTGAGGAGGAGCGCCCTACCATGGGTACCACCGCGGTTTACGCCCTTGGTTTGGAAGGCCGCTTGATTTATAGAAATTGGGCCGATTCTAAAATCCACGTTAAGTTGAATTTTGCTTTCAGAAAATGGATCATGGAGATCGTCATTGATACTGAGATTGTACAGATACTCAAGGCCGTCGAGGTGGGGATGCCGCCTCCAAAGGTGTTGGAGGAGGCCTGAAAAAGCGCAAGATCGGGGAGCTGATCGATGAAGCCTTGCAGCATCGGCGCACTCAGGCTAAAATTATTGAAAACAACTGCCGCGACTGTGAGCTTCTTAGTCCGCCCAGGTGTTGTCCCGCAATGGAACCCAAGATATGTTTTCCTGCCGCAGATGTCATGGCCGGACCAGGTTGTGGTGATGTTTTTGGGGTCACTAGTAATGATGCTCTTGAAGCGCTGGATAACGAGGTAGGCTCGGTAGAGCTGCTCGTTCGGGAAGTGTTTCGGCTGAGGGCTGTACGATAGAGAACGCTCGCTGATCTTGCTAGATGGTTCTGGACGAGAAGGGTCTGCTGTTATTGCAGCAACTAAAGACAGGCTTAAGAAGAAGGATATGGCTAAAGAGCCATTTAGGTACTTGGCCATACTCTGTCTATATTCTATTGTGAAACCACGGCCTCCGGTGTTTGGAGAATGAGGCCTAATCTCCCTATATATAGTGCACGACGCACTTTTTTTCTGATATATATCTCGCGGGCGAGGATGAGGTTCGGATGGGTACAGCAGGTCACAGAATTGGAAAGAGCACAATCAGAATGTAGCTCCTGCGTACAGTAACTTTTCCCGCGTCATGTAGGTTGACACACGGGACGGGCCGTGTATATTGAGGAGCACGCGGGACAAACGAGGAAAAGTCGATAGATAGCTCCAGTGGGGGAATTTTAGGGTTCTTGGTGGATGCCGGCCGAGGTGGCTCCAGTGACGCTCGCACACCTAGGGTGCATCCATTCCACCTCAATCGCATACAATCCAAATTCCTTTTGTTATTGGGGGAGTTCCTCCATGCTACCCTAAATCGACGCAATTACCGACATGGCCTTTTCACTCTTCCTTCAACGTAAATTCACCATAGTTTTCTCCCTACTCCTTGATAGGGATGTCGAAGGTTTAGGCTGTGCGTATGGCTCACGACAACAGCATGTGCGCGCAGGGAGGTCTTGCACCCGCATGACACGACGAAGACCGCTGGCAGGTACCCTGGATGAATGACCTCAATTGACGGCAATGACGTTTGGGCGGGTGAGCGTGCACCCGCGCACCATGACGAAGCCCTCCTGGGGCAAGTGACCAAGGTGAGTGACACGGGCAAGTACCCCAGGTGAGAGACCCGGTGTGACGACGACTCCCTCACATGGGTGAGCACGCACCCACGCGCCACGATGATTGCTTCCTTGGGCAGGTAACCTGGGTGAGTACCCTGGCTACGTGACCTAAGGTGAAGAAAACAATGCTTGCGGGGGTGAGCATGCACCCATGTGCCACGGCGAAGGCCTCTACAGGCAAGTGACCCGAGGAGTGCCCTGGGCGAGTGACCCGGGCAAGTACCTCGGGTGAGTTACTCCGGGTGACAACAACAATGCCCATGCAGCACCCGCGTGCCACGACGAAGGCCTCCCCGGGCAAGTGACCTAAGTGAGTACCCCAGGTGAGTGACCCGTGCAAATACCCTAGTGAGTGAGCTGGGGTGACAATGACGACGCCCGCGCGGGTTAGCATGCACCCATGTGCAACGAAGAAGGCCTCCCCTGACAAGTGACCCGGGTGAGTGATCTGGGCAAGTACCTTGTAACAACCCAATTTTTTCAATGTTTTAAAAGCTCTTAATAATTTTTAACTTTACATGAATTAATGACCTTATATGAAATTTCACAAATTTGGAAGCTTTAATTTGAATTAACTCCTCATCAATTAAATTTGGTCTTATTTGAATTTTTGATTTTTGTTTGGAGTTAGCCAAAGCCCTATTTTATTTTCCTCTTTCTTTCCTTTTCTCTGTCTTCTTTCTTTTCTTTCTCTTCCTCCTTCCTCTGTCAAGCCTGCCGCGACAGCCTTTTTTCCTTGCTGTGTCAGCCCTCTCCTCTCCTTGTCCTCCTCAAACTGGGCCTTCACCTCCTTTTCCTCCTTGGCTTCGGCCCAGCTAGTGCGCGCCATCGCACTCCACCTCCGAGCCGAGTCTGGTTCGGACTTAGACTCCTCCCAGCTGTCACTGTCATTGCCTTTGCCACACAAGAAAAGGGGGGCAAACCTGTCACACCCTGATTTTTCGAAACCCGAAAATTAGGGCCTTCAAAAACTTTTTGTTAAATAACGCTAACTGAAGTATACCCGATTAAAACTTTACATCAAATCATTCTAACCCTAAAGCAAATCAGGCCAAAACCATCCGCCCTTGTTCCCCTTCCTTGTTTCCTAGTTGGTATAACCTGGACCACAACTACCGCTAATTGCCACGCGATACCCTTGTGAAATTTAAACGTATATATGCCCTAATTTTTTTTCGAACGACATGATCTTTTGCCATCTACCTCGCTAGGCCATATCATGAATACACACACATGTATACTGCTTTTACTTATGCACTAAAGCCCTAACGCAGGAATACTCCACCTCAACACCTACGCTGGTACGTCAGCGGCACCTTGCAACCGATTGATCCCAAATCGAGAGGAGGGAACCCTTGAGAGTTCCCACCACCCCTCCCCATCTTGCCGCGCTCCGAAACCCTAGACCCGAGCTCCCGATTCCTCTTCTTCCTATTTAAATCCAATTCCTTCTAAAACCCTAACTCGTCGTTAGCTCTGCCACAGTCCTAAGCATATATACGGGCATAACGACAATACTTTCCCAAGTCCTATCTCCCATGACTTCTTGTCATTATCCTGGCCCCGTCGCCACCATATATACGCTTAACTCTCAGTGTATGTGGGTATATACACCTAAAACCCTAACACGTTGATCAACTCTGCTACAACCCTATGTATATATATACACTTAAATTTCCAAGTGTATATAGGCACATACACCTTGAAAGTCCCAACATATCTTTGCATGTGGCCATTTGATGTTCACCACCTATTCTCTCTCCTAAAGTATAAAACCCTCTGATAATTTTGGGAAAACACCTCCAATTCGTGTGACCTAATTAATCCTAGCCATGCGGAATCCCTCCAAAAATAACACGTAACCACTTCAACTCTATATTGGGGTTGACCTCCCTTTTTCATCTTATTGGTTTGTACCAACTTACTGGTGGAACCAGTTTGCTACGTGTTGGATCGATGGCTTCCGACAGAGGGGGGGTGAATGTCGGTTTTCTTGAAAATTCTTCTTTAAATTCAAATACAAATAGCAACTAAGGTGCTACTGTATGTGACAGAAGAAAACGCAGCGAAAATAACTCGACAAAACACCGCAAAACTGGAACAGCTGTGTATCACACTGGTGACACAGCTGGGTGACACAGCTGGCTTAGTAGAAAAATTCTCAAATGTCCTTGGTGATGTGGAGCTCGTCGATAGCTTCGAAACGAGTCCAAGTTCACTGAATTCCGAGTTCGGACGCAAAAGTTATGATCAAAACAGTGATCGTCCGAAACAGCAACAACAGTTCACACCTGAGTCTCAGCTGGGTGACTCAGCTGAGTGTCTTAGCTGAGTTTCAGCTGGGTGATTCAGCTGAGTGTCTCAGCTGAGTCTCAGCTGGGTGTCTCAGCTGAGTGACGAGGCAGATTAGTCCAGAACTGAGATTTCGACCCACTTTTTGAACCAATTCAAGATCTACCCAACTAAATCAAACCAAATTTGACAGAGAGGTGTAGGAAGGTCTTATGAGTCTAAATCAAGTGTTGATCTCCATAAAAAACTTCTCAAGTCAAGACCTTTACCCTCTTTTCTCCAATCAGCCCTAGAAGTGAGAAAAAGAGAAATTTTGGGAGAAAAGGAAGCTCGTGAGGAATCTTGATCTGAAATCAATATAGTGTCATCTCACATGTCCCAGCAACCTATTTCAAGTCCCAAACCATAGGATTAACCCCTCTACAAAGATCAATCACGAAAATCACTTTTCTTGCCCTTTTCTCGAGGAAAACTCGAAATAGAGGAGGGAAAGGCTGAATCCTTGGGTATGCTTGGATGGGATCAGTATAAAGATGATCTTCCCATCACTTACTTGCCATACCACGGATCAATCCATAAGAAAAGCAAGAAAACGAAAATCCAAAAGCTTCAAAGAGAGAGTGACTCAAGAACACATAGGGATTGAGGAAATCTTTTTGTATTGAATTTTCGTGGGTTTTTCTTGGGTTTACAAGCCTCTCATCTAGGCAAAGCACTTCATCAAGTGCAGCTCTCACAAGCTAATCAAAAAGGGTTAAGGGTTAAGAAAACCCTCATCATCTATTTATAGTGGGGAGGGACAACCCCTCTTCCACTCTTGGGCCTCATGCCCTAATGGGCCTAAACTACCTAGCACGCATCACAAAGCGCCTAAATAGCTTAGCCACCACTCCGATTTTCCTTCCACCCTAAGCTACCAACCCTAAACCGCTTCCGGCCGCCGCCGCAGTTTCTTGGTTGAGCTTCGTGGTTTTCCGCGTTTTTCACCAAAACGCCCTCAGCACTGACTTGGTCCTCACGTCTCGTCTCCACCCGCTTTCTTGTCGTCCGCGTACATGCTTTTAAGCCGCACGATGTCGTCGCCACCTCCTTGACCGCATCTCAGCCCTCCAAGCTATCATGCCGGTCCATATGGCCGAACCATCGCCGCACCCAACTCGCACCTGCACACAATAGACCAAGCAAAGCGTCGCGAGCACAAGTTTTCCACTTGACCCAAGTCAGCCGAGAAAAATCTTTATCCACTCAATTTTTCCTTGAGACAAATTGAGAAACTCAATCAATCAAACATATTGCAAATAATTCCAACCTTGAATTCATGCAACCAAATATTCAACTCCTCATAAGATGGCAAGATATTCATCACAACTATTGTCAAAGTCAACACATGACTCACAATCTCCCCCTTGATGAATATATTGCCAACACTTCTCAATCAATCAATTTGGAGTTGGTTTAAAGATTTAAAAGCAATCAAGTTGCAAGAATTCACACTTGGCCAAAAGAAAGAGAAAGCAAGCACCGACCAAGTGAATGTTAACAAGAGTAAGATCCAGAACATGAGTGAAAGTAAAACATAATAATCACTGAAACTCCCCCTCACTCCTATAATCCATATATCTATGATCTACTCCAGAAAATGCGAAATCCAACCAAAAGTATGATTGATATGACTATGTCTCCCCCTTTGGCATTATAATCATCAAGGATAAGCATGTATGCATGGAAATTGTGATTTGTCAGTTGGAGCGAGCTTTGAAGATTATCCAGAATGAGACACAAAAAGTGCTAATATGCCACATAGGTGCTCACCAAACCATAAGAAGACATGTAGATCAAGAAGAGCAGCTAGCATATCAAGTTCTTAGCATATTAAAGAGTTCACTAGTAATGAGCGCCAGACTAGGTAGTCACAATTGCAATGACTCTAAACATGAGTGAAGTATGACAACCTAGCGCTAAGCCATGACTAGGAGGACAACCGATCAAGATTAGGACCAAAATACTCTACCACATGCTGAATTAAGCAATCACATGATTAAATGGATCAGGCACAACCAAAATACAACCCCCTGCACGAGGAAGTATCTTGAGTGATTCATCCTGACTTATTCACATTGAGTCCACATGATTATTTGGACTAGCCACAACCAAAGTACTACCTCCTGCACGAGCAAGTACCTTGAGTGATTCATCCCTATTTGAGCATTTTTCACATTAGCATATGATAGATTTCAAGCATGTAGAGCAAAAACTAGTGACTTTTGATGACAATAAGCATTCTCCGACCCGAGCCGCAAAAGCCTAGGCATGTTAAGCCACTAGCAGTCCTAATCAAGATTACCATGAAGTCCTATCTTTGACCAGTATATTTCAAAAACCAAAATAATTTCCTTAAAAAGACATGTAACATGTGATCCACGCACATATTCTAAAAGCTTTAAAGTAGAGGTTATAAGGCGGGTGCATGTATCCATGCTTATCACGTGTTCGGTAACATGTTGGTTCCCGTAAGTATCTTAGCTTAAGATCTCTTGTTCAAGGCAGTGGGGAGAAGAAGCCCCGAGTGATGTACACCTTACGCCAAAATCAATACCTAATGATGTGTTCATTGAAAACCTAAACTATACATCCAAACAATCTATATGAATTATTCGAAAAGCACTTTAAAGGACGATGTACCCTCTGAACCCAAGTAAAACCTGAGAACTGAAATCACCCCTGTATCGACATGTATCAGTCCAATAAACTGGGTTTTCAATTTTTGTGAAGAAATCCTTATTTCACGTGAGGAGAATGCGTTCCTGCCCTTCTAGAATAATAATAATAATAATAACAATAATAAAAACCCTAATAAACATTTAGGTCCTGAGCTCATAGTTGAACGTTCATGAACATGTGTTTGGTTCTTATTGGGGTTTTCCTCGTGTTGTTGTTCATTCGATGTTCCTCTGACGTGTAGTTCCGACGTTACGACGAATCGCGCGAGGAGTTCTGGACGACTGTCGTGCCAAGTTCAGGACTAAGACCCGGACAATATTCGCCAGGCAAGCATTTCCACTTTGAACATGTTGAATCCCATATTTGTAAAACGTAATTACTTTGTTTGCGAACCTTGCATGCTATGTTAATATCAATGTTATTTTATGCTAGAGTAGTTAAGCCTAGTAGCTGCATGTGGCATAGGCTTGCATATCCGGCCTTGGTAACCCTAGGCTTAACGAGTCGGTTGATATTCGATTGACAAGTTAGTAGGGCTATAGGCTCTAGCCGTGCTTAGACCTGCTATAGTAAAACTAAGTTTTACCGGTTACTTGGGGGATGGGATTAAAAACCCTCGGTATGCGTATGCATCCCGGGGTATCATTTGAAAATAAATGTTTGCCAAGTTTCTAAATGGAAAGAAGGAGGATTTTGATTCGGGCAAGAATATTAAGGGGTGTTGGAGGATGGTAGAGTAGCCGGTTGCTATTTGAGGTGATGAGTATGGAATGGTAGGGTAGCCGGTTGCTACCTGAGGTGAAGGGTTGAAACTGGAGTCTTGCTCGAATCGATTAAGGACCGAACCTAAGTGCCGCTAAATCAGTTCCACATCGTACGTCCACATGTCCTTTATGGGAAGGACTTGATTCGGTACCCTGTCTAATGCTAGAGCTCGGAATCGTGGGAAGTTAGGGTGATGTGCTAGGGTGGATTTGGGATCCCTAGAGGATCTTCACGGGACTGCGTGGAGGTAAAGCTCTCAGTGAGTTCCACATAGTACGTGTACATAGATTTGACACAAATGTGGAGAGTCC
>JAGXJF010003689.1:0-14247 GCA_019208055.1 Stipa capillata | reverse complement strand
GTCTGGGTCGGCAGACCTTTGGATGCTTTTCAGCTCCTGAGCCGCAATCAAGGATTCGGCTATATCCGCACTGGCGAGGTCGCACTCGTTGGAGCGCTCAAAGTCGCCAGTGATGGTGATGACGCCCTTTGGACCCGGCATCTTTAGCTTGAGGTATGTATAGCACGGCCTAGCCATGAACTTGGCATAGGCCGGGTGGCCAAAGATCGCATGGTATGCGCTCTTGAAGCCGACTACCTCAAAGGTCAAGGTCTCGACCCGGAAGTTATTCGGTTCGCCGAACACAACTTCTAAGGGGACCTGACCCAAGGGCTTGGCGCACTTCCCAGGCACTATTCCGTGGAAGGAAGTGCTACTGGGACGGAGCTGGGTCTCCGGAACCTGCATCTTCTTCAGAGTATCCATGAAGATTATATTGATGCTGGAGCCACCATCCATCAGGACCTTGCGAAGTTTGAACCCGCCGACTTGCGGATCCACCACCAAGGGGTGCTTGCCAGGGTGCGGGACTCGATCCGGGTGGTCGAGTCGGCTGAAACCGACTGGCACCTCGTACCAGTCCAACCACTAAGGAACCACCGGTGCCGTCGCGTTTACTTCGCGACAATGCAGCTTCCGACCCCTTTTGGGGTCGGATCCTTGGAAAATCATGAGTACACCCCTTTGAGGGGGGTACTGTACAGTGCCGCCACCTATAGCGGAACCTCCTTCTCTGCCGACGTCAGGCTCGGGCTGCTTTTCTTCCCGAAGACGCTGCAGGAAGCTGCACTCTCGGGTTGAATGCCCCGCCTGATAGTCGGCGGTGCTGTGGAAGGAGCAGGGCCTATCGAGGATTTCCTCAAAGGTAAGCTTCGGCGCCTTGCGCTGCTGTCAAGGGCGCTCTTTCTTCCGGCCGGCGTCACCACGCTGGGGGCCACGTTCAGCGGCCGCGATTAGGTCAGCTCTGCTGACCCCATCTCCGCCACCAGCCTTCCGCTTCGAGGGACGATTGTCCACACGCTTCCGACCTGAGTCGGTGGGAACTTTACGGCTCGAGGACTCGGCTTTTGACTTGCCCTTGTCCTCGTACCGCATGGCCTTCTCGCCCGTTGCGTACTTGCTGGCGACCTCCATGAGTCGGCTCATGGTCTGGATGTTAGACCGGGCCAACTTGTGCTTTAGGAGCTCATATTTGACTCCTTGGGAAAAGGCCTGAATGGCCTGCGTCTCGGTGACGTCTTCGATGGAGTTGCACAGCCGAGTCCAGCGCTGGATGTAGTCGCGGACCGACTCCCCCTTCTCTTGGATGCAAAGTCACAGGTCTTGCACATTCCCGGGGCGCTTGTACGTGCCCTCAAAGTTTTTGACAAAGGCCTCTTGGAGGTCCCTCTAGTCATAGATGCTGTCTTCGGGCAGGCTGTTAAGCCATGCCCGAGCTGACCTTTCAAGCATCAGGGGTAGGTTTCAGAGGGCGACACGCTCGTTGCCTCCTCCAATGTGGCACGCGACTAAGTAGTCGGCAAACCAAGTTTCCAGCTTTGCGGTGCCATCATACTTGTCGATGCCGCTGGCGATCCGGAACCGGTCTGGAAACGGCTCAGATCGAATCCATTTGCTAAAACACAGTGGACCGGTGGAAGCGGAGCCGCCCGGCTGGTTGACTTCGTCACCACGACGTTCAGCCCGCAACCTGGCCGCCGTCGTCCCTCGATGTCGTCACGAGCGTCACGGGCATTGTTTGCCCGGGCTCAGAGGGAGTTGGTTTGACGTCGCTCCGCCTGGAGTCGATTGATCTCCTGGTGAGCATCAGGACGCCGATTCGTGGAACGACTCGGCTGTGAAGAGCCCACAGTGATGGGGCGACTCGGAGTCACCGAAGGCCGGCTCCGCGTGGCTCCGGAGGCCAGTCGGTTGCTGACCGAACCGGCCTCGTTCTGCTGTTCCACCGCCGTCTTCATCAGGGTGATGACTCGGCGGTGGATCTTTGCCGCAGGACCATCCACCGGGGGCGGCAGCGAGTCGGAGCCGCGAGGAGATTTTGGACCGGTGTTTGGTAGACAGGGACACCGTCCTGCTCTCGCCCGAAGAGAGGGGCGTGAACGACCCGGCTCCTCCGGGCGGTTGAAGAAGCACGCCGGTTCACGCGGGCTCATCACGCTGCCGTTCTCGCTTCTCGAGAGCTGCTCTCTCCTGGTCGAGACGCTCTCGCTCAGCAAGGATGGCTCGCTGAGATGCCTCTAAGGCCTTCTCAGCTTCTGATTGCCCGTCGATGGGCGTGAACAGGTGCTCATTCACCGCCCTGGCCGCCGCGGCCGACGTGCCCGCGTCGTTCGTGGCGCCAGGCCCGACCACATATACCTCAACCGAGGCGGTTCGGCTATGCGAACTCTCGTCCCCATCGGATTCGGAATCCAAGACGGGGAGGAGGGATTCGGTGCCCACCATGGCGACGAGCTGGGAACACTTCATGCCATTGCCTGGAGCGGAAGGAGATCCCAGCTGGTACTCAGGCTCCGATTCCACCGTGGAACGGGGAAGCGGGTCCTGGAGGTTTAGTTGGCCGAAGGTGTTGGCCACAAAACGAAGGCTTCCGAAGAGGAACTCCGTGCCTTCGGGGTGCGGGCGAACGGCGCGTCGCCGGTCACCAGCTTGCCGCCGGTTGCGGGAGAGGATCCCGCCTGGATCATGGCTCCAACACGTGAGGAGATTTTGGACCGGTGTTTGGTAGACAGGGACACCGTCCTGCTCTCGCCCGAAGAGAGGGGCGCGAACGACCCGGCTCCAACACGTGGCTCCCCTACCTGGCACGCCAACTGTCGCGGGGATTTTGCGGCAATATACATTTCTAGTAGGATTTTGGGGAGCGCACGTGGAAGATTCAAGCGGGTTCACACAAGAGGTTTTTACCCAGGTTCAGGCCCTCCAATGGCGGAGGTAACACCCTATTCCTGCTGGTTGTATTACTAGCCTTGCGTGAGAAGATTACAGAAGCTTGAAGATGATGCCTAGCCTCTAGTCTATGAAAAAAAACTCTCACCTTTACACGGGGCTCTTTGCCTTATATAGGCTGTACGTGTGCCGACTCGGCCAGTCGGCCGCGCTACAGTAACTGCACAATTTAATTGATACATTTATTTTGAGTAACCGTCCGAGTAACGCCAGTCTTCATGCTAGCGAAACGCCTGCCTTGATGAGGTCGTAACGCCTTCCTTGATGGCACTCGGACGTTGCGTCCGTGTGGGCCTTACTTGGGCCTTCATCCGAGTGGGCCTCCGTGGAACTCCCCGAGCCTGTTGGGCCGACTCGCCGTGCTGGGCCTACCCGGATGGGTTCCCCCCGTCATCCTGTATCTCTCCCCTGCATCCCATAAGAAAAAAGGGAAGCAAAATACGAAGATGAAAAATAAAGGCAGGACAAAGAAAAAGGGTACGCACGAGCAATTCAACTAACATACCAAGCAAAAAGTATGAAAGAATGCGAGTTATGTGATCTAGGTTACACACACTCGCTTAGTTTTTAGTCAAATTTATGCACACATCATCATATTTTTCTTTGAAACATAACAAAATATCTAAGGAAAAAGGGATCGGCAATGGTGCAAATAAACAGAGAGATTGTAGCAACTAGTAGATCATACGTTCGTGCTTTCCAGTGTATGGACCATGATGCAAAAGAAAAAGTAAAAAAGTTCCAGCACTATTTGACATGTCTGCAGATATCCACAACTAGGCTATTACATAAATTTCTTGTAGTACATATGTCCTTTTTGACTCATAGCATCTAAAAACACCACTATTATCATGTAAGCGAATTTTTACAACATCAATGAGATTTTTGTTTTTGATCTATAACTGCTTTGCTAGAGCTACACTGCATCAAAATCGCTGAGGGACTCCACAATAAAAAGTTGCATAGACTTTTGGAAGTTAAGTTTTGATTTCAAACTACAATTTAAAAACTAAAAGTTAGACATCAATTTGTTAATTCTGTTCGTATTATATTTAGAGGTCAAAATAGACAGTTTTTGATAAATAAACTAGGTATCGATTCCAAAAAAATGTAATTAAAAAAAGTAAAATTTTAACTTAATTTGTAATTGAAGTATCAATGTTGGTTTTTTTGTTTTAATAGATAAAAGGTTTGATGGAAGCTCCGAATTTCAGTGGAGTTGACCAAGGACCATTGATTAGAGGAAGCACAACATTGGAGGAATCGAACTCAAATCGAAGCTTGCACATAAAGCAAGTGGCACCGTGAGTTGCACAGGTATCCCCATGCCTCGCACCACTCCCAATCCCTTATAACAGCAGACACATATATGAAAAAAGGAAAAAGAAAATAAATAATGGATTCTTGATTGATCGATTAGTTTAAAATACATCTGATGTGTGTGCAAAAAATTTAGATGTTTGTCCAAATATAGAGCGAAAGAGAAGAGCAACAAACATGTGATGAGCTTGCAAAGGTAGAATCAAGTATGCATGTTGTAGAACCCTGAGAAGAAGTGAATCCTGGATCTACTCCAATCATATACATATACAGCAAGAGTGTGAGAGTCTAGTTTCAACTACTAGACCCTCCTGTATACATCTTCGTCAGTTCAGGATCACGCTGATGGTACACAGGCGAAATGGATAACATTGCATACATTCAAAGTTTAAAAACATAACTTGAGTACGATATGCCACATGGCTTACATAGTTCCATGTCTTAATGACATTATTACATCAGAGGAAACAGTGGAAACAAAAGTGAAGCGGCTCCATCCGTGCCACAGGCAATTGACGGAAGTCACGCAATCTATTCTTCGGGATCATCGTAGAAGAAGTCTTCATCGGTGCCTTCTTCAGCATACTCCTCTGCACATCACCACAAAAACATGCACGATGAGTACTTTGTGTACTCAGCAAGCCACCTGGCGGCAGATGGTCCCACCATACTACATGCAAGGCTTCAAAGGAAGGCTTTAGGGTTTAGTTGCGTAAAGCAAACTTTTAATTTGAATTACTGTAGTAGATTTGAAGGCAGTATTTTGATATAAAACCGTTTTATTATCAGGGGTGTTTTCTAGCGTGTGGTCCTCGACCAACACATTCGAGCAAGGAACTCCCGCCTTAGCTCGACCATAGGTTTCATCAGCAAAGGGGTAGAGGGAAGTAGCAAGGGGGAGAGGGACAGGTCCTTTTCATCAAGAATGAGTCATGTGCTGTCCATAATCATGGACACGGCTAATCGATTAGTTTATTACTCTACAGAGTTTGTACACTTTACCCATATGACACAATCTCGTCTTGTTGCCACTAGCCATCGCCAGCATAGTACACACCTATCGGTGTACCGGCAGGGAGATTGTGACGAGGTCTTTTAGCTAGATCCCCCTAAGGTGTGACATGCCCATCGGGTCTGGCTCGGAGTCCCCGCACTCCAGTCCCCCCATCTGTGCCGAGGGTCCTCGTAGCTACGTCCACCCCTTCTGCAGTATGGCAACATCGGCACCAAAGGCTGACTAACCTACTTGACCAAGCCAGTGCCCATATAGCATGTGGTTGTATTGTTTTCACAATTCTCGGGTTCATGACTTCAGCCTTATTTGATACGGACGACTAATGGCTTCTTCATCTCACGAAGAACGACCATTGCTCCTTCATCACATGATCCAGCCGTCGCTCGCACCTTTTAGATAGTAAGTTTCACCTAGAGTAGAATAGAAAGAATAGAGAGAGAACGAAACATCGGGCATCTGGCCCTAGCTCAGCGAGCTCATCAGTTTTAGTAAGGATCATCAATCCGAAATTCATTCCTCCGTAGAGGCAATTCAAAACAACCTAAAGATATATTTAAGCAAGGCTAAGCATTTTCTATACTCTATTCAGGATCAAACCTATTAAACTACTCAGGGTATCAATTAAATAAGGCGACAACGGGTAGGTAAAGGTGTGTCAATCGACACGCTAGCTACTGGATTAAAACATCATGCATGTTTGTAAATGACAAAATATTAATGACTTTCGGAAATATAGGATCAAATATGATCAAGAAAAGGGGCATGCCTTCGTGGTAGTACTCTCCTTCTTCAGCTGCTTCGGTCGCTGGGTCGGTCTCTTCACCCCCTATCGTCGCAACGTGACGGGCAAAGCAAATAAATACCGACTTTCAATAAAACATTTTAGAAAGCAACATGAGAGAGAGAAGCACGACGGAGGTAAGATATGGATGGAATGGAACGATGGCACGATAGCGTCATCACGATGAAGATAGAATGGGTCTTCTAGGATTGGCCATAACCATATATACATAACATGATAATATATATTTTTAGAAAAATAACATATATCCCCTATCGGGTATTTTATACAAACACACATAGCATTCACCTTAACATGCTATTCTTCATGATAAAAAGGTATAACAATTCATGATTTAACCACAAATAATCCTAAATATTTATAATGGTTAATAACAATAATTAATAAATTATATCACATAACCACAATTACACATGCATTTCTATAATTTTAAAGACTAGAAATTAATCACAAAGATATTCTCTACCATTAGCATAAACTAATTAAGCATGGATCAACCTAGGGTGTGTCTACAGTACTATAACAGTACCAAAAATAATTTAATAATAATATTAAATCTGAACATTTCTTTATTAAGGCAATTGCTAGCATTTCTAGTGTAACAATTATGTAGAAAATAATAATTAACATCAATAAATTATGAAAATGGGTTAACATGATATAATACCAATTCTAGAGACATTTCATGTTTAAAAGTGTTCTGGAAATGTACTTTAAATAATTAAAACTATTATTCTAAGCATGAAAACTACACTAAAAACATGGTAAAACATTATTTAATTATGCTAAATGGGTTCTCATGACTTGATACCATTTCTAGAATATAACATGATGTATTGGGTATTGGACATGCATTTTTAATAGCTAAAACAGATTTATAAACGTACTATTACTAAAAACAGGATTTAAATATCAATTTTAAATGGATCTAGAACACATCCTGATTTTTATAGCTCAAACCATTGCAGGAAAAATGTTTTGGTTTACATGGTAAATTAGTTTTAAGGTTCTCTGATCCTAGGAAAAAATTGGATATAAATAACAGAGAGTATTTCTATTTTTAATAATTAAAATAAAGTTTATTTTAATTCTAGGAAATTCTAGACAAGTCCAAAAATTATGAAAATTTACAGAAGTACTCCTTAGCATACTAGTAATCTACAGAAAAAAATAACTTCAAAATAATCATACAGCACTAAGTTATCCCAAAATTTGGTTGAATTTCATCTAAATTCGAATTTAATTTAAAATCTAGCGGTCGGATTAAAAATCCGATCGCACCATTGGACTCGTGGGGTTCTAAGGGTTCCATTTTACTACTGAGATCAAGGATCGGACATAGATTAGATGGATCCAAAAATTGGACAGAGGGTATGTGCAAAAGGTACTGTCTGTGCTACAGTACCACGAGCTACTGTAGCAGAGGGCAAAGTTTCTGTAACAGAAGAGCAAGGACTAATGGCTGCACACATGGAAGAACATTGGCCTAAAATTGGTGGAGGGGAAATGATCTAGAGGTTGGTGGGAGTCTACCTCGGAGACGGATTGGAGAGAGGATCACCGTGGGTGGAGAAACCGAGGAGAGAAGAAGTTCGCTGGAGTTGAGGAAGAAGCTCGCGGTACGGTTGATTGAAAGGATCTCAAGAGTCGACTAGAGGGGGGTGAATAGGTCGGCTCTATAAAATTTAAAACCTAATGGGCTTTACTTAAATTAAATAGGTCAATCCTAGCTAGGTACAGGCAACTGAAATAGGTAGCTGACACTCAGGCAGATAACTCAGATAACATGCAGGAAAAACAAAGACTAGAGAGTGCCAACTGAGTCTCAGGTGCGTGACTCAGTTGTGTGCATCAGATAGGCAGTTCAGTTGTGTGTCAACTGAGTCTCAGGTGGAAAACTCAGTTGTGTGCAGCATAGAGTGTTCTATATATATCTGCACAAGTAAAAGCAAACCATACAAATGAACAAGTAGACACAGAGGTTTGTTATACCGAAGTTCCCACTTTTTGCAAAGTGGCACGTCTCCGATGAGGAAGCTGCTTTCACGGCCGACACTGAACCGTGCTCTTTCCTCGTTCACTTATCTTGTGTGGAATCCTTTTGATCTCACCGCAGCAAGACAGGCAGACCCAAATCGTCTTCACAGACACTTGGAGGCAGCCACACAAGACTTGGCTTGCTCACCAACGACTCCAACTTCCCGGTCTTGGAGCAGACGAACACCAAGAGCTCTCTCAGTCTCTTGGAGGAACCAGTACCATGAACTCTCTCAGTTCTGAAGCACTCAAGATGTAAAGCAACTCTCTCTCACGGTGGACGCATGCAGGCGACGCTCTCTCGGAGACTAAGAGCTCTCTCTTCCAACAGCAGGGTGCTTTCTATGGTAGAGGTAAAGGTTGAGGTCGAAACCTCCCCAGGTTCCCAATTTATAGAGTCCCTGGCAGCTAGCCGTTACCCTCATGCCACGTCAGACAAAGAGCCACCAGACAAACCTATCTGAGACTCAGCTAACATACACTTGGTAACCTACTAGCCACGGCTGAGCTACCCACCTGAGTCTCAGATGCCAAACTCAGGTGGACTCGGTTGCCTCAGGCAGCACCTGAGCACAACACAGGCCGGCTCACTACAAGCCTTAAACTGATTCAGGAGGACAATGGACTCACCACTGCCACTAACCAGCTCGCTCAGAATCTTGGCACTGGTTTCAAGCTAACAACTGAAGATGACAGCCCTTTGAAGATGCACAGCGAACCCCTTGACGCAGATCCACTAGCTTTCTAGCTCCTCCAGGTCTTATCCAGCTTGCAGTCACGGTCCTTGAACTCCATCAAGCCACCATCACCTCGCTTGCCCTCGAGCGCAGCCTCGGCTTCCTCGCAACTGAGCCTCAGGAGACTATCTCAGCTAGCCCTTCTGACCTTCACGGTTCCTTGCTCTTTTGGGCCTCATCATCAGTCAGATGTTGTGTTGATCGATCACCTGTTCATCTAAACTCCTGTTCACACTCGTTGTAAACGCTAGATACAGGTGAGGGTTGCCATTAACCATCAAAACCAAACCTTGGGGCTAGATAATCATCCTTCCACTCTCCTTGGGACTGGATGCACTTTCATTGATGTAGTGGAAGAAGCTCCTGAGTTCTTGCGGTAGGAGATGCGCCACGTCGTGGGGAAGCTCCTAGTAGCAGTGCCTCGGTGTGGGGTACGTCGTGGTCGCCGGAATTGTTCGCCGGAGTTGGAGAAGAAAAGATGTGGAGGGGGGATAATTTTTAGAGAGGAAGCAAAGGGGCAAACCATAGGGGAGAGGGGGCTTTTTATAGGAGAAATAGGGGAGGGGAAAGGGCAGCATGCACTGCATAATGGCAATTAACGGCTGGAATGGAGAAATCACATGATTAATTGCCAAAACGGCCGACGAAACGAAGAATTCGACCGGCGGTGGCGGGTGTACGCATAATGCACGCACGCTCGGCTCGGTTGCCTGCCTGCCTGGTTGCCAATTGAGGCAGCCATGGCCTGGCTTGGCCGGCCTGCCAAGGCGGCCCAAGGAGGGGCGGCCCAAGCGAAGGGGCATGGCGGCCTGGGGCCGGCCTGGCTGCTAGCCCAAGGGGCAGGCCGTCGGGGCCCAAGAGGGAGGCCGGTGGGCCAACCCACGGCGGGAGGGAGAGGGGAATGCGGCCGGGTGGGTTGGCGGGCTGACGGGTGCGTCGGCCTGAGTGGGCCCAAGAGGTGAGGAAGATGGGCTTTTGGCCCAAGAGGTTTAGAAAAAGAAATAAAAATTGTTTTTCGAATAAAACAATTACAGAAAATAAAAAGAGGAATTTTAAAAAATATCAAAACACTTCCAAAAATTCCAGGAAAAATCCACTAAATCAAATTGGACATAAGGAACTCAATAAAAATACTTTTGGAGCAAATTTTCAAATGATGTTCAATTTAAAATTTTAAAACACTCTTATAGCTCTCAAATTAATTCAAAACCTTGAATTAATTTGAAATAAATTCCAAATAAATTACATATAGATATATTACATAGTTGCACATCCTCTTCTCTAAAAAAAAATTTAAGCCCGCAAAATTGAGGATGTTACAAAGAGCCCCCTTCATGTTTGACTTAAATAAGGATGAATGAAAAAATGTTTTATGTTTTAAGAAAAAGAGTTATGTTTCTAAACAATATTTTATAGCAAAAGCAATAACACCGAGACACAATGAAACGTAAATTACAAGTTGCACTGATGGATGAGGATGAATAAAAAGGGTGAGGAAATGCAAGTTCAGTTGGTAATGTGCAAAACAATCACAATCGACAGCCATAAATGTCCTCTGCACAATATTACCGTTCAAATCCTCCCCCGCAACAAATCCACAATACCCTGGTGCTCAGGAGGGTGGTAGTGTGAGCTAGCAACCCCACCTTTATACTGAGCTAGTACTAGACCCTCCAACACCCAAAGAGAAAGAAATGGATCATATGTTTGAGGATGGAAACTATGCTACAGTAAGAGATATTTTAGAATCTCTTGCCCTAGAAGAAGGCATGTTATCTGAGTCAAAAGAAGAATCATTTTATTTCTTTGCAGTCTATGCAAACATTCTCATGCAATAAGCAGAGATCTAATGTTGATACTGATGATGCTTCAAGGCAAAAGAAAAGCATTACAATCCACTGGACTAATTGCCACATCAGGAAAATAGGAAAACAAGATGGGCGTCAATGGTTGATCACCTTTGTGCACCTTGAGCACAATCATGAACTTACCCTAGTGAGTGGCTCAGTAGTTTTATCCAGTGCCATAAGAAGATGTCTCCTGAGGATTGATCATTTATCGAGATTCTTCAGAGGAATAGAATTCCACCAAGTAAAATCATGACAATATTTAGATCACTGAGGGGGGACTTCAGGCACATCCCCTTTGATATTCAAGATCTTAACACTATGAGAGGGAAGGAAAGAATAAGACATAAAAACGGGGATATTGAGGAGTTGCTGCAAATTTTCAAAGGCATCCAAATGAATATGCCAGAATTTTACTTTACTCTTGAGGTTGACAAAGACAACACTGTTCGTAGTATATTCTGGATATATCTTATAGGAATGGCAAACTACAAAAAGTTTGGTAATTTTGTTTCGTTCGTCACCACCTACAGCACAAATATCAATAATATGCCCTTTGGACCGGTAGTTGGGGTCAAAACCATGGGAAGATAGTTATCTCCACTACAATGCTACTTAAGGATGAGAGAGCAAACAAGTTCCATTGGATCTTCCAGGAATTCTTGCAAGCAATAGGTGGAAAGCAACTAGACACAGTTATAGCTGACCAAGACACCACTATGCGAAATGTAGTACAAGATGTCCTGCCAAATTCAAAACATTGTTTTTTGCAACTGGCTTGTTATGAAAAAATGAAAGAAAAACTAATGAGATGTTTTGCAACCTGAGGAAGTTTGCATGCTGAGCTTTAGTACTTGATAAGGAATGCATTCACCCCCGATGAGTTTGATAATGGCTGGCAAGAATTGATGCAAAAACATGATGTAGCCGAGAATGACCACCTGATGAGAATCTTTGAAATAAGGGATGAATAGGCCCCTGCATATTATCAACCTCCCCAAAAGTTTTGTGAACCCAAGGCGGACTATTACAGCAGCACTTGAGGTAGCTCAACCAAGAAAAGAAGGGCTAGGAGTGGACAATAGGAGCAGTAACAATGCTGACGATGACATGGCACCCGGGTATCGTCAAGGAGGACAAAGCTGGCCATCCGGGTGTAGGGTGGGCCAGGCCGACTACTCCGAGTCTGACTTCTACACGGGAGGCGCCTCATCGACTTGGAGTACAAGACATGGACTAATACCTGCCCGGCATACCCGGGTATCAGTTGTAACTGATTAGGAAACAAATCTGTAAGCCGATCCGGACTCCTGTAACCCTACCCCCGGTCGTCTATATAAGGCCGGGTAGGGATCCTTGGATCGACAAAGGCTTAGAGACGACCAAGAGCAAGCTAGAGCACAAGAATGCCCTGAGCATAGGCATAGACACATACCCTCACACGGGATACGATCAATACAATCCACCAAACATAGGACGTAGAGTATTACCTCTTCTTGAGGGCCTGAAACTGTCTAAACTTTGTCTCCCGTGTGCACCCATCTAGATCTGCTGTGCGTACGCTGCCCCATATTCACTATTGCCAGATTAGAACACCGACAGTTGGTGCGCCAGGTAGGGGGTGGGTGCATAGATCCATCGGAACAGATCCAGATGGGTTTCTTCAACAACGACGGTGACTTCGTTCCGGGCCTAGTCATGAGCTTCGACCCCCGAACCTCCGCCGCCGCTCCAGGATAAGCTCTCCGATTCGGAAAGCTCGACTTCATCGCCGACTTGCTCGGCAGGCTCTACCTCGGTGACTCGGCTTCCAGCCAGTTGCCTAGGGGCTTCATCGCCGGCCTCATCGCCGACTTGCTCGGCAGGCTCTACCTTGGCGACTTGGATTCCAGCCAGTTGCCCGGGGGCTTCGTCGCCGACTTCAACACCGACTTGCTCGGCAAGCTCCACCTCGGCGACTCGGCTTCCAGCTAGTTGCCAGGGGCTTCATTGCCTTTAGTGCCCGGCACCTCATCAGAATTGACTTCTTCGGCGATCAACTCCAACAGCCTGATCGCGCTCGAGTTGGATCTACTACTCGGGAACGGGTCTTCACCCGTCGAATAGAGATCCCGACTGGTTGGTACGATCGAGTCCCTTCTACCTGTCCTCGACTACGACTCGGACGGCTTCGAGAGTTCAGGAAGCCACCATCCTTCTCGGGAGGACTTCATGGCGGACTCGGATGCACCGTACGTTGCCGCCCGACTACGTCCAGGGGCTTACCGACTGAAGGACAAAGACGGTAACCTCGTCACCAATGCTTGGAACATTGAACAGCTAAGTCGCTTCTATGCTTAAGCTTTGTATTTCCATATTTTAATTATGAATAAGTGAATAGATATTTCTTTGCTCCATCCGAGTAAATTTTGAGGTTCCTGACTGGTCTGCTATGCATGCTCACGGCTACACATAGTGGACACTCGGGGGCTACACCACACTAGGTGCGCCTAAGCACACTCGGGCTCCTTCTTTCAACAATTATTTTAGTACTGTGTAAACAGCCCGGCGTTAACTCTTCGTCTTCGATCGCCGGTCTACGCCACAACCCTACGCTACACGGGAAACAACCCACGGCTAATCTCAATGCAATGGGGGATACGACGGGTCGGCAAGAGCACACACAAATGGCTAACTTACACATGAATGAATCTTTACGAAAGAAGAGATTAATAAACACAGAACAAGTTAACCAAAACATGCATAAGCAAGTTGCACTCGGCCTTCCTGAGTACTTCACATGTATATGGAGCGGTTCACGTGTTTGCTGCCTGCCTTTACAGGACAATGCCGTCAGCAATGGTGTTCGCCACAGACTAGACCTCCTCCATCGGACTCAAGCGGGGTTTTCTTTGTGATCACTTGCTCCTGTGTCGTGCGGAGGGTGCCCTCCAGGTTATCCTACTCGGTCTTGCGATGGCCGAGTCGGTCGAAGACGGGAAGAATCATCAAGACCCTCCGCTCGGCTCCTTGAACCGAGTGGAGACTCGGGGGCTACACCCAGTGGGTGCACTGTTCGTGCCCCCAGTGTGGAATTTACAAACCAAAAAGAACCTCCGCCCGACTGTTCCAGTCGGCTGGAGGCTCGGGGGCTACACCCTCTGGGTGCACTATTCGTGCCCCCAGAGTGAAATTTACAGGTTAACAAAGAACCTCCGCCCAACTGCTCCAGTCAGCCGGAGGCTCGGGGGATGCACCCAAATAAAAGGCAGCTGTAGCGCACCTCCATCGGGCCGCTAGTCGGATACCGAGCAACTCTGGACCGAAGCGCTATAGTTTGAAGGGTTTCAATGGTTGACCTCCAGGGGTCCACGACCACTTGAATACACCTGAGTGAAGGGCGGCTGTAGTGCGCCTCCAGTGGGCCACTAGTCAGTCACCGAACAACTCGGGACCCAAGCGCTACAGCATGTGTTCTGGTTTTGACGCGAATTCCGAGGGTATTTCCCCAGGGGGACACTAGCTGGAGCCGAGCCACTCGGGAAACTAGGTATCATTCGGGAAGGCGGGATGATCGAGTCG
>JAGXJF010003688.1:0-101926 GCA_019208055.1 Stipa capillata | reverse complement strand
CTTCAGTCCTGAACTTGACAACATGACCTGGGTATTAGGGTTGGACTTAGTCTTGTTGTGTAGCTAGTGCAATATGTGTGTATGTGTATATGTCAAACTATGGTGTATTTGGTAGATAACTCAGAACCAGCTAATACTCCGATACTCCATGTTTTAAGTACATATAGACCACAAGATATGCTGCAAGAACAAATAGCTTGTTAGCAGGAGTTATATTATAAAAGCTAAATGTGACAGCTATATCTGATGTACCGTACCTATCTTGTTGTTGTTGTGGTATATTTTTAACAATGTGAAGGGGCCAAGACGAGACTTTGTAATCGGGTCAATTCCTATTCTTTGATGCATGTAGTTGTGATGATAGCATTAAATGTGCTTCCATTCCTTTGAGCTGTGAAGTGAATAGCAAATATTTATCATAAGACTTCCATAGTCAAGATATGTAGTATTAGTAGTAAATTAATGAACTCACCACATGATTTAGTTCTATGCGTTCTCTATGTTCCATTCCCTTAAGCGAGTCAAGCACTTGTATTTGACGTTTGCTCGAGTTGATAACAACTAAGTACTAGGGCGTATCATTTACATTCATGGGAAGGAAAATCTGCATACAACTTTTATTAGGTTTCTAGGATATGTAAATGGCTTGCGTAGGGTATTGAGACTTACCATGTCATGTTCCATGTACGTATCTCCCAATCTTGTACCATGTTTTCCCATCCGTACCGCATAGTTTATACTTGCAATCTCCTCCATCTCTTTTTAGTATGGAGGTATTCATGGATCTCTCAAGATATACTGATCCATCCTTCCTTTTGTCAGAGTGGTACTTGTACCGTAGGCATTGTATTACAGTGTCCATGAGCTAAATGAAAGTAGAAGAACAGGAGTTATCATTTATATTCCATAGCAAGAATACTTTGTTTTCTAGAGGTTTTTTTTAAGGAATTACTTACTTGGTCTCCCAACCATCTATCTTTCATTTCAGTCAAGTTGGGATCTGTGAGGCACCTAAGATGTGCTTGTAGGACCACAAGATCATCAATATGAACCAATGGCTTATCGAGTGGTGAGGTGTTAACATAGTCGATGACCTCCTCCTGTTCTTTATCCTCTATGGTACTCTTGGGTTGCGGAGTATTGTGGAGTTGAGCATAGTAGACAAAATCCTTATTCTTCTCAAATGAAGAAGTTGTTTTTCTCCGAGCACGCATGGTGATTACTGACTCTTTTTCCTCTTGCGACCGTTTCCGTTGTTTCTGACTTTGGGCTTTTGCACTCTGTAGTACAAAGGAAGGGTACAGTAGTATGAAAAAAATTATTGTAATTTAACTCAAACTACATTATTGTTTGTACTAACCTCAAATTCTTTGGCCAAGTCACGTGATAAATCATTAGTCTGATGGTAATCTTGGGTAGTTTTTTCTTTTTCCTGCAACTTGGCCCAAAAGTAGTTGTCAAGTATATCTGTGTTGTTAAGAAAGTATGCTGGACCAGGTAAAATCATCTCAACCTTCTCTCAAAAAGTAAATAAAAAACCCAAAAGAAAGTCAACCGAACCCAACCTAGCTGCACATGTATGTATGGACGTTTCTTTTGCTAACAATGCAAGCTGAGCACATATAGCTTCAACACTGTTTTGTGTTCTTTTAAAAACTTCATAGATAAGCTAGAAAACCACTTTTGAAATACATTATTGTTAGTACTTACCTCAAATTCTTTGGACAGGTAGTCTTGGGAATTATTTTCCTTTTCCTTTACAAAATCCTTGCATTCGGTTGTGTAGTAAGTAGGCTTGTCATAGTCAAAAACTCCAAACTGGTAGTCCTGTGGACATGCGTGTGAACATAAATTATAGTACGACTAATGCAATGCATTACGTGAATTAGCAAGGCTCACCCTAAAATCAGATATGTGATCCATCAAACGTGCGCTCATATTTTTTACATGATCGTGCATTTCTATCATCTCCCACTTTGATTTGACAACCTCGGAACGAGTCTTTGCATTGTCCTGTAGAATCACTGATACATTATCTAAGTTGCTCTGATGAATTCGATATAGCCGTGTCTTGATGACCTGTAGTGTAGGAAGAACAAGTTAATCAGTTGTTTGTATCATGAGGAACTATAATACACAACAAAAGTAACTAACCTATAGATCTGTTTTAGCATCTTTTTGTGCATCAAATGAAATTGACGGTGACATAGCTGATTTCCAAGGCTCCATCAGATCCACAACAAGCTGATTTAGATGATACCACTGTTAAATAAGTAGTGCGGTAAAAATAGGAAGTAGTGTTATAATAATAAATATTTTTACCTCTCCACTTTCACGACCATGTTTCTCTAAAATATTGTGGACCTTGCGCACCTTGTCCTCATTCCAGTATTGGATGAGTGGTCTTTGGCACCCATCAGTTGTCTGTATGGTCACATCAATTTTGTCCACTCGGAACTTCTCCCAGAACCAAGCCTGCAACTTTTAGTATAACTTCAATTTAATAGTTTAAGATGTACAGTACAAGCACGTGAATAATAGTCGTACGTAACCTGTAGTAGTGGGAGGTTGCCCTCAAGATTTGCTTGTCCAGAGATGTACTTTTTGATGCTACTGATTAGATGATCTAGTGTCAGCCTTGCCCAGTTTGTTGCCCTCATCGTTTCCATGTAGACAACAATTCCCAGATACTCTGAGCTAACGTATCGTTGGGTTGTTGGGCATAAGAGACAACCTATTGTGTACAACACAAAAGGCCTAAGAAAATGTAACCCCAAGCTTTTTTTTTCCTATCTTATCAAGTAGGCTCTTGAAAGTCATTTTAGTGTCATTCTTTGCTTTTACCTCCTCGAACAAGCCAACTACTTTATGTATTGGAGATGGAACAAATTTCTCTCCCTTTGCTGGTAGACCAAATAGGAGCTCCACGTCAGACATTGTGATCTTCAACGGCGACCCTTGGATGAGGAAGGCTCAGATGCCAAGTTGTATTTGTTGGCTAGCCATCTGCACATGGTTCGGCGTAAAGTGATTGGAGGCATCTTCAGTAGATCTCCTAGTCCCACCAGCTTTACGAGGTCTCGCTGATCATGAGTTAACTCACTAATCACTTTCACAAATGCAATCATTGAACATGCTTGAGTACCCTACCCACATTGAGAAGTGAGACAATGCAACTATTTAGGGAAAAAATTATATATAAGACCAGTAAAAGATAATTTTGAAAAGTAAACTAATTCTGACCGTATCCTTCTTTTTTGTAGATTGCGATGCTGCTCGCTTCTGTGCTGTTTTCTTTACAACAGGATGACTTGGAGCCTTCTTGGAGAGTGATGGAGCCAAAAAAACAAAATCAGAACACAACAATTATGTCAGGTACTTTGTACAACCAGTAACAAGTGTGTGCTTTGTGGAGAATGATTTCTGAAGTTCTTTTAAACACGATTCCAACTGCATATGCTAATTTAAACACAGTTCCAACTGCATATGGTAAGAAAATAATTGTCTGAGTTGTTCTAACCTAGTTGTTTGCTGGCTCAGGATGCGACGGAGCCCGATTGCTACATGTATGCGAGGTAGCTCCGCCTACCGCCATGTTCTTCGATGACTCGCTCCCCATCTTTGCTTTGATCCGACAAGCAATCGCAGATTCAGAAAGGCAAGTAAGGAGATGACAAGTTGAAGTTGAGAGGAAATCTGTTGATTGATTGTTTTATGAAATCTGTTGATTGATTGTTTTATGCATGTACATATATATAGGCAAGTGGCAAGGAGTCCGTTATTGCTACGTACGTACGTGTCGTATTGGTTTAAAACGTACGTGTCGTATTGTTTTATGTTATCGCAGAATCTTGATGTTTAAAACGTACGTGTCGTATTGGTTTGTAATACGTGCATCTCATCTTTCTTTTTTGAATTAAAGTGCACGTCAACTTGTATGCCAATACAGCTCTTTCTTACATGCACACATAGACCACGAGGTGTACCATTTATTTCCTACAAATGTCCAGGTCCCAAAGGAACAACATTTTAGAATAGATAATCACATCAGAATTCCAAACCTTCTGGTCCCGGGTTCGAGCCCCATGCGTACGGTTGATTTTTTTTGTCTAACCCAATGTATCAGTGTTAATCAATGAAGATTAGAATTGGAATTACAATTATAATACAACCAACCGTGTGTAAGCTCATTGGTGCCTCCAGTGCCCTATACAAAAAAAATGGTGCAGTAATTAAATTATATACATTACGAAGTAATTAGTCATAACTTAATGACTGCAACTACAATTTGCGAACAGGAATATCAAAGATAATAAATATGTCCAGGTGCAAATATGTACTCACTTCTATGTAGCTTTGTTTGCATTCAAAGTCTCGTGGAAAGGCTTCAACCTCTTTTTCGATGGAGCACCTTTCGGAATAATTGGTATTGGATCTAAGACTTTCTTTGTCCATGCTTGGCGCGGCCCTGAAAAGTACGCTGGTATTGGACCAAATGAGGCTGTCTTACCATTATCATCATTCTCATCACCTTCATCCATAATACTCTTGAGAAAATCCATCACCCTCTTTGATTGCTCCATGCTCTTTGATGCTTTGAAAAAAGCGGCACTAGACATGTTGCGGAGCTCGTGGTAACGATCCATCTGTTCTGACCATTCATGTGTACCAACACTCCTGTCCGAGTCGAAGGCAAGCTTTGCTTTCATTGTCCATCTTTTCACAACACAACAAGTGGGAATGGTGTCTAAACCAAGGTATTTCAAAACACAAAATATGTGTGCACATGAAATGTCCTCGCTCTCCATCTTCCGGCATTGGCAATTCACGCTATCCACGGATGACCCCGCAAACACACACCTCACATCAATTATGACCAGCGTGTCGCCTTTACGACCAACTGCATACTTGACCAAACCATCTTTCTCGATCGTCTCTACAACTTCCCATCCTGATAATCTCACAATCTCCACCTTAACCTTCTCGAACATTATAGGAGTATAAATATATGAAGCATTTATTTCTAGCGGGTCAGCAGTTAATTCAGTGAAGGGCACCGATTGCGAAGCTAAGGCATCCATCGCAGCCTCATTCCTACGGATAACTGATGCACAATGCTCATAATGCTGTAGCAAATCAACAAGTCTCATTCTCCTGTCAAGGTGCACGTGAAGTGTCAAGTTCAGACTTTCGCTCCTCTGATTGCTCTGCATACCAAGGAAGTATCTACCTTTTGTATATGCCGCAGACCACTTATCTCTTAGCTCATACATCCTACAAATCCATACATCTTTCTCTGTGATTCCATATTGGTTCTTAAACTCGACCCAACGTCTCTCAAACTCATCAATATCCATAACATGGTAGATGAATTTTCTAAATTCACTGAGCTTTGGATTACGGAGGTGACGTATCATATTTTGTTCTATGTGCCAACTGCACAACCGATGATCTGTACTTGGTCATACCTGTGAGATTGTTTTGGCCATTGCATTGTCTCCATCTGTGATCACTGACCTCGGATGGTTCTGGTGCATCGCCTCCAAAAAAGCATGAAGCAACCACACATATGATGCAACGGTCTCATCCGATACAATACCAACACCAAATATAATGGTGCTACGATGGTGGTTCAATCCAATGAATGGGACAAATGGCAGATTATACTTGTTCACTCGGTACGTGCTATCAAACATCACAACTCCACCAAAAGCATCGTAATCCAACCGAGATTGTGCGTTTGCCCAAAATATGTTTTGCAGATGGCCTTCGCTATCAGTGCTATATCTGAAAAAAAAACCATCAATTCTTTCCTTCTTGTACTCAACAATAAAATTATATAGATCTCGAGAAACAAAGCCAACCTTGTCATAACCGCTGTGCTGCTTCTCCATTACCTCCATTATCTGATGTGTGCGCAGCCCACCAATGCCATACTCAATGACATCAGCTTTTTGAGCATCACTCAGCCCACGATGAGACCGTAAGAAAGCTGATTGGTCAGGCTTAGTGAATGGATGGTTATGGCGGTCCACATATTCTTTAACGAACCATTCATCGGTTCCCATATTGAACTGGATTTGCAACCGAGCCTCACATCTACAACGAGTGAGCGCCCTTGGTTTTCTTTTCCAGTTATACTTTCCAAAGTGCTTCTTCGACCGGTATCCTTGTTTACAACATACATACATGCGTCAGATTTTGATGCCTTCTTTCTGCTTGACAATACCCTTTCTAACACCAAAACCTTTCTTCAGAGCATATCTTTTGTAGAACTCATAACCTTCTTCCTCGCTTTTGAACGTCTGACTAATCACCTTATAATATTCTTCTACTTCCTCTAAGCTGACGCGGTGACCATCCATATCGTCCAACTGCCATCAAGAAAGCAATAAAATCATGTAAGCTATCTTTCTATCAATTGTATCATACTAAAACTAAAAAAACAAAGCTATAACACCCAAATTATCTACTTCCTGGGATTTTTTAATAGACATTTTCCTTATTTCTATCACTCTATCATGAGCCAACAACACTACCACAAATACAACACTTTCAGAATTTCAGCAACACTGTTGTTCAAATTTGAAGTCTGCATTAAATTAATCGTTTGGATCAAACAATCGCTACCATATATTCTTATCAAACAATCACTACTACATTTACATGCCAATATACACAAATAAATTGTGTTTGGACAATTTCAAACACAAAACTGCGAGGCAGCCGGCCGGTTGCAGTACCACTTCGGTGCCTCGGAGCTCGCCGGCGACCTCACTGCGGAGAGAAGTCCCACTGGCGCACGGGAAGCCCGGGGGAGGCGGCGGGGGAGGTCGGGGGAGGCTGCGGGGGAGCCCCGGGTAGGCGGCGGCGGGGGAAGTCGGGGGAGGCGGCGTGCTTCCTGCCAGGGAAGGCGGCGGCGGGGCAAGCCCAGGAGGGCGGCGGCGGGGGAAGCCTGGGAGGACGCCGGCGGGGGAAGCCGGGGGAGGCTGCGGGGGAGCCCCGGGGAGGTGGTGGCGGGGGAAGTCGGGGGAGGCGGCATGCTTCCTGCCAGGGAAGGCGGCGGCGGGGGAAGCCCGGGAGGGCAGCGGCGGGGGCGGCGGTCGGGGAAGCCGAGGACATAGCGACCCGCACGGCATCCTGCCGGAGGCAGCGGCGGAGGAGGCCGGGGGCCGGATCGATGCGACGGCGGTGGCGGGAACGGCCAGGGGGACCCGGGGGGATCTTACTCAAGTGCGGACGCGATTTCTGCGTGCTGAGTTCAACTGCATCCAAATAAATTGATTAAATCGTATCGGTACAGATTAACCCTACAAAATGACTAACTTACCCATGTGAATCAACGTTGGATCTAATTCTATACTACTCCCCTCTAACGGCAGTAAAATGCACCGTAAAAGTCACCGAGAAGATTGTTAGCCGATCAAGAGACGAAGAGAAGCACAAGATTACTAAGATACTCCAGCTAACGCTGCAAATCTCACGGTCCTTCCCATTGTTGGAATGGGTGGGTTGGGCAAGACCACCCTAGCACAGCTCATCTATGATGACCTTGACGTCCAGAAGCATTTCCAACTACAGAGCGGGGTCTGCGTGTCAGATGATTTTGATCTTTGTGACCTAGCTCGTAAGATCCACGAAGGCCCTGGTGAGAAGGAAAATGAGAAGGCACTGCGGAAGCTTGGGGAAAAACTCAGTGGAAAGAGAGGTACATTGTTGTATTGGATGACGTCTGGAATCGGGATACTGATAAGTGGGACAAGCTAAAGGCATGCCTCCAATATGGTTGTGCCGGTATTGTTGTATTGGTGACAACTCGCTACAAAGAAATTGCGCAACTCATGCATACAGTTGAAGCCCATGACATCACAGTTTTGGGCAAGAAATTCATAAAGGAAATCATTGAAAAAAGAGCATTCAGTTTGCAACAGAGTGAGCATGCTCCTAATCTGCTTGCTATGGTTGATAAGTTGCAAGAGATGTGCTGGGTCTCCCTTGGCTGCGAAAGCACTAGGATCTATACTGCGCACCAAGACAAGTTCAGAAGAATGGGAAGCCGTGCTACACAAAATCATCATCTGCACTGAGGAATCTTGAATTTTACCAATACTAAAGCTCAGCTATGATTACTTGCCATCACATATGAAACAGTGCTTTGCTTTCTGTGCTATACTTCCCAAGGATTACGAGATTGATTTGGACAAGCTGATCCAGCTATGGATAGCAAATTGCTTTATCCAAGAACAAAAGTAACTTCATCCTAAAACCATTGGAAAAAGGATGTTCGATGAGCTGGACTCAAGGTCTTTCTTTCAAGATGTGAATCAAGTCCCGGTCAAGAAAACTGAACGCACAGAGGTGTGTTATTCCATAATTACATGTAAAATCCATGATGTTATGCATGATGTCGTGCTGTCTACTATGGAAAAAGGACATGCTGTCGCAACGGAGGAACCTAATCAGATTGAGTGGCTTCCAAATACTGCTCGCCATTTATTTTTGTCATGCAGCGAACCAGAAAATATTTTGAATGCTTCTCTGAAGAAAAGATCTCCGGCTATCCAAACACTTCTTTGTGATAGGTGTATGGAACGTCCATACTCCATTGCAGCATTTATCAAAATACAGCTCTTCGAAAGCATTATAACTCCCTACATGGACCAGCTCATTCCCATTGAAACCAAAGTATCTGCATCACCTGAGGTAACTGGATCTCTCAGGAAGTGCTATCAAAACACTTCCTGAAGACATAACCATTCTATATAACCTGCAAATGTTGAACCTCTCTGACTGCTTCCAAGGCAAATGAAGTATATGGCTGCCTTCCGTCACCTCTGCACTCATGGATGTACAGAGTTAAAGAGCATGCCTCCAGACCTCGGACAGCTCACTTCCCTACAGATGCTTACATGTTTTGTAGCAGATACTGGCTCTGGTTGCAGTAATGTTGGAGAGCTGCAACACTTAAACCTTGGTGGTCAACTAGAGCTTTGTCAGCTAGAGAATGTGATAGAAGAAGATGCAAAAGTGGCAAACCTCAGAAACAAGAACGAACTCAGAGAACTGACATTATAATGGCATGTCGTGCCGATGATGCAAAAGTGTTCGTGTGTCTCGAACCTCATGATGAGCTGCAGGTTGTAAGGATAGTTTCCACGGAAGCACCCGTACGTTTTCCAACATGGATGGCTATCCTGCAAAATACTTGTTCAGCCGTTATACATCCTTCACTTTTCCAAATCTGAAGGAGCTTACGCAAGAAGATCTGTTTGATTTGGAGGGATGGTGAGAAATAGGTAGGGGACAAGAAGAGATAATGTTTCCTCAGCTTGAGAAGTTGTCTATTTTGTACTGTGAAAGTTGTCAGCATTACCAGGGGAACTGACCTTCCCTAACCTCCAGAGTGTTCGTATTAAGTATTGTCCAGAGTTGACAACTAGAGTTAAATCACCAAAGCTTAGTGCACAAGAGATGGACGGGCGTGAGGAAGAGATATTCCTTTGGGTAGCTAGACATATGACTTCATTGACCAATCTGAAACTAGAGCTGAAAACACAGAAACAACCTCGGTGGCGGCTGAGCATAGTTTGAGTGAAGTGCTGGACTGCAAGGAAAAAGGGAACCATAATTTCCCTCTGGCGGTTATGAAGTTAATTAGCTTAAATTTAGGTGTAATAGAGCTAACTGCATGTTTTTTAGAGCTTCAAGATTTGGAAATTAGTAACTGCGATGCGCTCGTCCACTGGCCAGAGAGAGAGTTCCAAGGCTTCCTATCCTTGAGGCGGCTACAGATTGAGAGGTGCAGTAAACTGAGTGGATACGCACAAGCTCCTGAGGCATCAATATCATCAGAAAGGAGTCAGCTTCTGCCACGTCTGGAGTCTCTGGAGCCTGGATATATATACTTGTCAGAATTTGGTAGAGGTCTTCAACGTCCCTGCGCCTCTCAAGTGTATGGACATTAGAGGATGTAATAAACTTGAGTCAATATTCGGCAGGAGGCGGCAGGGCAAGTCTTGCAGTGCGTCCACAGCCGTGGGGGGAGCATTTCCTCCTTCCATGTCTAGAGTATCTAGATATATGGAATTGTGATAGCTTGAAAGGGGTTCGCGATCTTGATCTTCCCCGTCCCTCAAGGTACTATACTATTTTCTGCGCTGGGTTGACATCTCTGGAATCTCGCTCGGGAGAGCTCCCATCGTTGGAGGGCCTCCACCTTTTTTACTGCAAAACCCTGTCATCACTACCGGATGGGCCGCAAGCATACTCAGATCTCCGACGGCGTAGAATTAGAGCCTGTCCTGGTATAAAGACCCTCTCTACATGCCTGCAGCAACGACTGAGCAGCCTCGAGATGAAATATCTAAACGCCTGTTATGAAGGTACGCATGCACCAATTTCCTTGTCTCTTCCCTCGCAAAAAAAAATTCCTTGTCTCTTAATTTGGCACATTTCAGAATTCAAGCATCCATCCATGTGCTGTTTTGTTACCATTCTATTTTTTGGAGATAGATATACCCGACCTGGATTGATTAGCTAGGAATTGGGATAGCTTGAAAGGGGTAGATACGTCATGGAGGGAATGGTAGTACTGCACGAGACAATACATGAATTGCATTAAAGAAATTCGATGGAGTTATTTTTAAAATTGACTTTGAAAAAGCTTATGGTAAAGTCAGTTAGTCCTTTCTCCAGCAAACACTAGAGATGAAGGGTTTTTTGTCCAAATGACGCGTGTGAGTTGATAAGTTGACAAAAGGGGACAGTATGGCAACAAAAGTTAATGAAGACATTGGGCAATACTTCCAAACTTACAAGGGACTATGACAGGGTGATCCTATGTCCCCTATCCTTTTTAATATTACGGTCGACATGGTTGCAATTCTCATTGAGAGTGCTAAAGCTGATGGCCAAATAAGCGGTATTGTCACCCATTTAGTGGATGACAGCTTGTCCATTCTGCAATATGTCAATGATATCGTTCTTTTCATGGACCATGACATACAAAAAGCCATACATATGAAATTGTTACCTAGTGTTTCAAACAACTTTTTGATTTAAAGATAAATTTTCACAAGATGACTTAGGGCCAGTTCTTTTCGGCTGCAGCTTCTCCAAAAACAGCTTCTCCAGAGCTGCCCCGGAGAAACTACGGTGGAAAAAAGCTCTAGAGAAACCACATATTTGGCCATCAGCTTTAGCACTCTCAGTGAGAATATGTGCTCGATTGCTCTGACGTGCCCCTGAAAAGGCTCAGGGGTGGAGTCATCATCGTCGGAGGTCGTGTCCCGACTATTGTTAGCGACCTGAGGATTCTCCTCGCAGAACTTCTCTCTTTCTTCCCTAAGATACTTCTTGAAGATGCGGCACTGTCGTAAATCGTGCGAGTCGGTCTGGTGAAAATCACACCAGGGCTTGGATGGCTTGTCGGAGGAACTGGTAGGCTTATCCTTGGGGCGTGGTCGCCAGGTGCGCTTCTCGGGGACGTCGGCCATCACCTCATCGGCTCTGATCCTTTTCTCCTTGTTCCCTTCGGAGGATTTCTTCTTGCGTTTAGTCTTTCGTGAATCGCCTCTTGCCTGGAGGGGAGAACTGGTCGACCCACCCCGTTGCTGCTTAATGTACCGCAGGGTTTCCTCCGCACAGGTGGCCTTTTCGGCCAGATCCATGAGCTGTCTCGTGGTCTTCGGCGGTCGCATGATTAGGTCGTGCGTACACATCTCGTTTCTGCTGCCCCGAGTAAAGGCGCGGATGACATCCGAGTCCGTTATCTCCGGAATAGTGTTGCGGACGGCACTAAACCTCTTGGTGAATTCTCGGAAGGTCTCGTCTGGTCGTTAGACGACTAGGAATAGATCGTCGACACGACCAGGTCTTGGGAAGGTACCTTGGAAGTTCCCGAGTAGCATATCGCAAAGCTGTCCCCACGAACGGATCGTTCCCGGGGGTAGATTCGTCAACCAAGTCCTAGCAGCTCCTCTGAGAGCGGTAGGAAGATAGTTGGCCATAACCTTCTCGTCCCCGCCGGCTGCTTCGATCGCGGTGGTGTAGATCTGCAGGAATTCCACGGGATTCGTGGTGCCGTCATACGATTCTAGCGAACCTGGCTTGAAACAAGAAGGCCAGTGCACCTGTCGGAATTCCTGGGACAGCGCTTGGCATCCACTGAAGGCCCCCCGATAAGGTGCATTCTCGCCGCTGTTCGAGGTCGAAGCTCGGCCACGAACGTTGGCGTGTTGTGCGTGGTCTCTTCGAGGGGGCTGTTGCTCTTGCTGGCGCCTTTGGCGTCGACGTCTGTCGAGCTGTTCTCGAAGGTCAGCAGGTGGCTCCTCCTGAGGAGACCTGTTCCTGGGGCGTCGTCCTTCTCGGCCGCGTTCCTCTAGCGGAGAAGGGGTGCTTACTCGAATAGAGCTGCGTGTCACCGACTGGGCTCGAGAAGACTCGGCTTGGTCCTGGGACTCTTGGAGGTCAGCCCCCAGCCGTTGCAGCCATTGCACACCCGCGGGTGTTGATAAATCCGCCATGGGAGATCGTGACAGCAGATTGCGTACTTCCGCGAGCCTTCGAGTGGTTCGGGACACGTAGCCCCTCGTTCCTGGAGGGGATCTTTCCACAGCAGCAGGCAGGTCCTCGTTCCTGGGGGGAGTTCTCTCCACAGCGGCGGGTAAGCCCCCGTTCCTGGGGGGAGTGGCCATCGCATTGTGCCGCTGTGACCCCCCAGGCAGATTTTGGTCTCCGAGGTCCTCACGGCCATCATCGATCGCGAGTACCATTCGGGGTCCTTGGCTGGATGATGTGTACTCATATTCCATCGCATTGTCCTCATCGGATGCGACGTGGGTAAGATCATGACCGTTCTGACGATCAGAGTTTGCAGGTGAAATTCCGACCATTGGGCTGGTCGTTCCTGCCGGGAGGTTGTCGTTTAATAGGGCCAAATTTGTCGTAGAAGCCCTGGTCTGAGTACCCAGCACGGTGCGAGGTGGCGATCGGTTTTCCTGCCGAGTCTGCTTCTTCCTCCTCGGGTTGGACCGACGAGGGTTGTGCAGCCGGCGCAGGAAGCTGATCGCGCTTAGTTGCGCATCCTGCCGATTTTGATTCTTCCTGGACGGCTTGGTCCGGAGAGGTCCCCACGGTCGGCGCCATCTGTCGACGATCGGTGAATCGGTGATCTTACGGTATTCGTGGAACGGTGTTACTGGGGGGTAGGGACCTCTAGGGCCCAAGGGCCAAGAGATCTGACAGCAGGGGACAGCCCTTTTTATACAGGTTCGGGCCTCCCTCGGGATAATAACCCGACGTCCTGTTGCTATATATATATTGATGGAGAAAACGTCTTACAATGGGAGGTGCAGGTTAGTGGCTACCCTAGGCCTGATCGTAGACTAATCTATCTAATCCCGCGGGGCTCGACTCCTTCGAAGCAGCTGGTCTTCTAGGGCTTAGCCTCCTGAGATCCTATTCAACTTGTCCTGCGACTAGAAAGACCTGTCCTCCCCTATGGGATTGTTGATCCTTATATAGGGGGTTCTCAGAGTCGTGCTGGACGTGGACTTACGCCCGAGCAGGACTCTGACTTCCTTAAACGTCGGGATTGACTTCCTAGTTTAAGGGATATCTTCCCTTCCTTAAAGGGGTTACCTTGTCGTCCGGGGGGTCCTCACTGGATACGTTGTATCTTCCTAAAAACCCGAGGAACTGTACACGGATACCCCCTAATACGCGGGATACCGTACTATACATCATCATGGAGGTTTAGGGTTTTGTGTTGATTGCATAAGCAGACACCTCTCCCGTGTCAAATTTTCAAATTGCATCCACCCTCAATCATTCATGTGCATTCCATTGCCTTTTCACACTTTTGTTCAGGTACAAGGACCACCACCTCACTGCCACAGTGTTACTAATGAAATGGTCCATTAATTTAAATGCTGTGATAACTCAAGTGCACCGGGTCCTTCGATTTAATGATGATAGCTAATTTGTCAAAAAGTTTTATGTATGCTTAACATTGTCACTAGTCTGTGCAATACGATTTGTTAGTTTACTGTTAATACCAACAGTAGTACCATCAACAAATAATGGAATGTCACATGATAGATTTGTGCTGAAACACTAGCAGGAGATTAATCTAAGAACATGGCTAGCCATTGCTACTGAGATAGTTTATGATACTATGGCCATCTTCTAAATTTTCCCATTCTGACCGATCGGTTATTGCAGATTAAAATAAATAGTGTTTTGTTGTTCTTGAGGTCATTCTGTACGTAACGCCTTTGTACAAGGCCCTTCTAAACCTGCCATATAATTGGGTCCTGAAGTCCTTTGCCCTGTGGCTCCACATTATGAAGCTCAGCTACTATGAATATGCAATGAATCCCCCTTTATGTACTATTGTCTGCTGATGACCATAACTTATTTAATGAGCATCTGTGATGTCCAGCTCATACTTTTCTTTTGATTCAGTCCAATTTGAGTATTTACCAACTTGACTTGTTTGCATTGCAATGCAGGACAGAGCAAGACGCCTGCTCTCCAAGTCCATCAAGTTCTTCAAGGAGATGCAGGAGCTATTTATAGGATGTAGCGCTGATGGTTCCTTGGCTATGGATCAGAACACATGCATGGATGTTAGTGATGATTCAGGTAGTGACGATTCAAGAGGGCTACTTGACCTCAACGGCTACACACAACCTGAAGACACACTAGATGAGGATTCCGACACTTTGCCAACTTCAAGCAGGCATCCAACTGGTTATAATAGCTGCTCATCCAACAATAGTCGAGCTGCTAAGAAGCGTCCAAGAGGGAACAATGGTCTACCAACTAAGAAGCAATCAAAGAACAAGAGTCGTCTTGCGGAGTGCAATGATGAAATCAAAGATACGCTGAAATCACTTCGTGGCACGCTTGCTGCCACTGATCCTCATGCATCTTTGTGGCAGATAGTGGCGGAGCTTGAACAAAATTGTAGAGGGGGCCAAGCAAACAAATTGTGCTACAGAATTCTCATAAACACTTGCCAAATTAGTCTTGGTTGGTGTAATAGCGACAACTATTGATACTTAGTAGTCAAAATCTTATTTAGAAGGAGGGGCCAGGGCCCACCCTGGCCCTAACTAAGCTCCGCCCATGGTGGCAGAGACTAGAGGCTATCCCAATGACACCAGATCAGAGAATTCTTGTCGGAGAGCACCTGTCTTCCAACGAGAATGTAGGTAAGCATGGCTGGTTGTGCAACGCCCGCGATGATACTTTGCATGCCTAGGTGTTCAAGTTCTTATGCGACAAAGAAGGTCTTAACCTTTGAAGTTTAGCTATGTGCTTATGAATGTTGGATGGAAGTTCTCTAGTAGTAGCTATGCAATCATTTTGGATGTTGTCCTGTAGTATGGTGTATTTTGTTAATCTGATGGGAATATTAGATATGTCAAGTATTGTATATGTGTCTATCTTGCAAACATACATGTGTATGTAGTGTCCTGGAACTGAAAGCAATGTGCTGTGGATGGCTGATAAAATTTGCTTGACTCATATCTTGCTATGAGTTTGCAAGTGCTTGTTTCTTTGTTATTTTTTTCAGCAAACGATCAAGAGATATGGGACTTTACAAATGCTTTGGAGGATCACAAGGCTGAAATTGCTGGCTGGGACCTTAAAGCTCAAGGTACTAGCATTACTGTATTCTTTGTGTTCTCTCTAAACTTGCAATTTGTATGTACATATTTGACCTTCCAAGCAAGACCGTACTATATTCGTTCACATGATATTTGTGGAGTTGGTTCCAGAACTTTGGAGTGAGGATCCTTCGCTTATTGATTCTCTGAAGTCACTAAAGAGAAATGTTGTAAGTTCCTTTTCTTATTCTTTGGCAGTGATAGGGATTTGCAGGATACTTTGCTAAAATCAGGTTTCTGTAATGTAAGGATCAAAGAGTGATCTCATTGTAGATTATGAGAAAAATCAATCCAATTAAGTACATCCCTGCACTACAAGATGGGGATATCTTGGTTTCAGACTCTCTTGCAATCATATTGGTGGGTAGTAACTCTTCATCACGTTTTTGATCTTCTGTGATTTTTAGCTTTCTAACATCATTGACAACACAATTTCTTGCTTTCTGTTGAGTAGCATCTTGAAGACAAATATCCCTAGATTTCTTGCTTTCTGTTGAGTAGCATCTTGAAGACAAATATCCCCAGCACCCTCTTTTACCTGAAGATCTAAGAAAGAAAGATCTTATAATCTACAGGTATGTGTGTGTGCCAAGATTCCTTTTTTGTTTGCGGAGGTTGCAGAGTGCTTCTGCCTTGCAGTAAAACAAAGAACCTTGATAAAATATTTTTCAGTTGAAATGTTGTTTTGATGCCCTTTTCATTCTTATATTGCAGTTAGACATGATTGCTTGACTTATATGCTAACCTGGAGGGTCGCTTCTTTCATGTGGAGGAGAAGAGTGTCGTGAAAGCAGAAGGCAGGCCTAAGCCTGCATTGCATGGAAGCGAGGACGTTTGCCCTATAGTTTCATGTTCCATTTGAACCACAATGTAAAGAAAATACGGCAGCAAATCAGACACTTGCCAGAATTTTTTTTGCCACAGTTTACTAACCAACCAAACAATCTTTTTTTGCCAAAAATGTGGCAAGCCACAACTGTGGCAATCACCACAAATTCGGCTTGCCAAAACGTGGCTGGCAACCAAACAGCCTCTAAGCAAAACAAATGTAGGTGAAAAATGTGTGTGCTTGGTTGACAAATTGTAGTCACAAGTCGGCATGCGCATCTACTTCATTGAATCGCCGAAGAAAGATAAATGCTCTCAGCAGCTTAGCCGGCACCGGCACTGGATTAGTGTGAGCTGTAGATATATGGAGGCTCACCGGCAGTTGTCTGGCAGCTCGTCCGCGTGCGACCGTCCGGGCGTGATGTGGAGGTAGAGGGTGTCGTGCCAGTTGGCCAACTTGGACTGGTACAGGTTGAAGTTGCAGTTGTACTTGACCACCCTCGCCGGCTCCTGGGAGTGGAGCCTCTCCTTGTCGCTACCTTCCCCACCGCCGGCCTCGTGGAACGCCCTGGCCACGTCCACCGCCGCCGAGGCCACCCCCTCGGGCACCCCGTGGCTCGTCACTTGGAAGAATCCCCACTCCGACACTGCTCGCCAGACGGCCGCCACCATGGTGCCCCGGTCACGGTCCCCACCGCCGAGGTCGATCAACGGGATGGTGGTCGAAGACGACGGCGGCTCCGTTTCTTGGCTGGCGGGGGGCTCGGTGTCCGCGATGCGGAAGATGCGGGGGACGTGCATGATGCCAAAGGCAACGAGGCCGCGGACAACGGAGAAGGTGGCGTCCAGCACGCGGAGCTCGGCTGCGCGGTCGTAGGCGGCAGCGGGAGAGGTGGCCAGCATGGCGACGTCGAGCAAGGTGCGTGCTTGGTTGGTTGCTTGTTGACTGTGATGAGTGAGGCTTGCAGTGGCCGCACGAGCTAGCTTGTTGGCTGTTGTTGTCAGCTGCTGAAAATCTGCCGTGATAGTGATGGCGAGAGGAGAAAAGGCGCCGCGCGCACTGGGGAGTGAAGATAATTGGTTCGAGGGCTGACTTGTCTTGGCTTGGCAATCAGATCGATGTTTAGCACAGTTGGCGATGCGTGTCATTTTTGTTTTCAGGAACAAAATAGATCAACACAACCCACACCACCACATGGCCGCGTACGTTGGTCATCGCGCGCCTCACCACGACCTTCGACGCGGCCGGGGCGAGTTTCACCATGATGGACGGGTAGTTGAGGTCCCTGACGTCGATCTTCTTGGATGTTGCGCAGCTCACGTTCTGCATCGGCTGCGTGATGATGTTGTTGATGAAGCTCTCGTTGTACCCGAGGCCATAGACGTAAGGGATGTATTCCGCCAGCGCGAGGTTGTAGACGGAGCTGGGATCGAGGGCCCGCATTGGGTTCATGTGGCGTACCCGGTTTTAGGGCCGAATACTCCCTTGTGATTACTGTACCGGTCCCTGTATCAGTAGCCGGTACACACAAGTTAACCTGTATATCATTGTCATACATACGTATAAAAGTAGATAGACTGTCCAGGTCGATTATCTGATACTTGTAGCCCAACGGCTATGAACTTACAGCGGAAATCAAGCGATGATGTGGCCTAGCAATATGCCATACCCAACAGGCAACTGACTGGGGTTACGCCCTAGCTTTCACGTTCGTAACCGTATCTTCGGATTTGATGTCTCTTCTGTCTGGTCAAATCAACAAGCCAGGTGAGTACATTGAATGTACTTGCAAGCTACTCCCACAGGAGCAATATATGGCAATATAGCATGAAGGGTATGTGTCAAAGGAATAGCTCTATCTTAAGTTGCTTGTTGTGCAGAAATGTAAGTTTTCAATTTAAATACAAGAATAGTAGATTTCAAAGCAGTTTTGTAAACCAGAGCAATTCAAAACAATAAAACTTCTCTTGAGGTAGACCCAGCTACCTCCTTTTCATTTCTCGTGATAGCTCAGTCCATACTACCCCGGGCAGTATGACTAGCCTTCTCATTTCATTGCTCAGCTCGTACTATCCCGGATAGTACAGCTAGCCTCCTCAACTCAGTGCTCAGCCCGTGCTATCTCGGATAGCACAGCTAGTCTCCTTCTCCTGCAATTCCTTGCTACCAGCCGTGTAGCGTAAATTGGACCCAGTGGACACATCATGCCCACGTCCTTAATCCCTTTCCCAAACTTTCACAAACAAAACTCAGTCTAACCAGTGTGTGGCCTTGCCAGTTCATGTCTATGTCCGAGGACGTGGCTATTCGAATAGTTTTTAACACTCTGCAGAGGTTGTACGGCTTTACTCACAAGATGTAAGTCACCCTTGTTGCCGTGCGCATACGGATACACTTTACGAGGTGTATCGGCAGGGCTGTTACAACGAGGCCTTCGCCCGCTTCCATACTAGAGCTCGACCCGCTAGGTGGGTAACCCAACTTTCGCGTCCCGGACCCCGAAAATGGGACTCCCCACCTTTGTGTAGCATCAACACCCAAACGCCTAGCGGTGGTGGATCTCTAGGACTTTAAACACCTAGCACATACTTCCTACTTCCTGTGGGTCCATACCCTAATACTTGCCGGGGTACCACGCCAAGTCCTTCCTATAAAGGACATGTGGACGTACGGTGAGGAACTGGTTTAGCGACACTTAGGCCCGGTCCTTAATTGATTCGAGCAAGACTCCATTTCGACCCATGTTCGTCCCGGACGAACATGCCACCTTCAGGTACTCTACATCCCCGAGCTACCCTTAGCATTCTCACCCGAATCAAAATCATCTCCAGTTTTATTTAGGGCTTTGACAAACATTTCTTTCAAATGCCACCTCGGATAGCACATGCTATCCGAGGGTTTTATTTCCCATGTCCCAATGAGTTCGTGTAAACCGAACAAAATAGTTTTTGACTATAGCAGGTCTAAGCTTGGCTAATGCGTATAACCTTAATACTTTTGTCGATCGCAGAACAACCGACTAATATACCTAGGATTACAAGGAATCGAATATTCCGACCTAAGTCTTATGCATCTATAGGGTGTAACTAGGTCTACATAAAATACCGTTGATATCCACATAGCATGCATATTTTGCAATTAAGATAATTAAATTTCACATATATGGGATTCAACATGATCAAAGTGGGAATGCTTGCCTGGCAATATTGTCTGGGGCTCGGTCTTGAATCCGACTCGACAATTATCTGAAATCCTTCGCGCGATCTCTCCTAACGTCGATATCTACATGCGAATAAATCCACAAAGCAAGAAAGAACCGAGAACCTCGAATGCAAAACCGGAATAGTCAACTTGTGCAACCACAACACGTTGGATTAGCTGTTGTGATTTCATGTAGTTTACTTTAGGTTGCTCCGACCGGGATATCCACTTTGGGCTTCTGTTGCGTTAGGGTTCCAGTGCTTCGGAACATGGTTAGGGTTTGAGGAATATAGTCGAGTATCTTCACTTTGAAGAGTATTAAGCGTGTTGTGGCTTCTTCGCTAGGGTTTTCTAGTCTTAGTTGGATTGGAGGGTTGTTATTCTTTTATGTGTTTTTAGAAGGATCTTGCTCAAAACTTTTGGCATGCTGTAGTAAGGATCTAGTACAAAGATTGCCAAACAAAATAGAGTTTCGGGCTACTTTATGGAGTTAGTATAGGAAATGATCTGTTAACTCCATCGGCCTACTGAGCACAACTATTGCATAACACTTCAGATGACATTTGGGAGAGTATCATTTTCTACGGAAATAATTTACAAGGGTACGCATATATATACTAAAATCATATTTGATTTGAATTCAAATTTGGATTTCAAATGATTCTCAATTTTATGAAACTGGTATCATTAGATAAATTCTGAATTTAGATGAATGTGGGAAGAAAATCGAGTGGACCGGAGTTGAGACGAAGGGGATATGGACATCCAAAGATTTGCCGCAAGAAAAGGGGAAAAGGGGGTGAAGGAGGAGCATAAAGCGCAAACTGGTAGGGCGCTTTCGAGTTGAGGAACTGGATCTTATTTGAAGGCAGAGAAGAATACGCCTTCCAAAAAGGAGAAACGGGTACGAGGAGGAGTGCAGGGGAAAATGCGCTTTCTAGGATAGGAGGCATAACCAACGAGGTCAAAGGGTGAACTGCCTTTTCCCTGCAGAGAAAATGGAAAACAAGTTTACGCCTCCTGTTACCCAATCATTGGCTTAGGCCTTTGTGGTTAAACCACTAATTACATGTTGATTAGGCCAAACGGGTACTTAGCGCGCAAGATTAGCAAAGTCCTGGTTTAATCCTTGGAAAAGAAAAGGCGAAGGGAGGTCGGCAGTCGACGGGCTCGGTGCCGCTTACCGGCGGTCTTGGCTCGAGAACGGGGGCTTGACGGCGGCGCAGGAGGTTTGATCGCTCGGGCTTGGCGGTGAGGTCTTCACTAGCGGCGAGCGGAGGGGAGGTCAGGGGATTGGCTAGGTGGTGGCCGCTTGGCAACCTTACCAGGGGTGACGTCATCGGGATGAGGCCGAGGGAGGAGCGATCGCTGAGGCGGGTCGTCCGGCGGGCAGTTTCGACGGACGGCGCGGCGTTGGGTGGATCGCCTCGGTGGCGGGGGAAAGCGGCAGAGAGGTGGTGGTGGCTACGTGAACGGCAACAGCGAGGAATAAATGCGGCGGTGGCGTTTGGAGCGGAATCCAGTCAGCGGCGCTTGGAATGGGCGACGATGACGATGGAGACGGAGTTGAGGCTTCGGTTGCTAGAGGGGCAATGGAACGAGGTGGTTAGGGAGGAGGAGTGCAGAGGGAGATTGAGGAGCTCGGGAGGACGAGCAATGGGGTTGCGGGGCCGTCGGTGTGAGGCGATGGTGGCGGCGAGCTCGAGCTCCGCGGCGTCGACGGCGGGCTGGTAGCTCCTCACCAGCGGTAGGGGAGGCGGAGCAGATCTCGCCGGCGCTCGGGCGGTTGATGCCAGAGGCAAGCGGGAAGGGCATGGAAGGTGAGGCCGAGGCGGCTTGGTGTAACACCCTAATTTTCCGAAACCTAAAATTTAGGGCTAACAAAAACTTTTTGCCAGTAATGCTGATTTAAAATACACCAAATTAAAACTTTTATTCCAAATCATGTTCCTGCTAAACCCTAAAGCAAAGCAACCAAAACCGTTTCCTCTGTTCCTGCTCCCTTGATTTCTGCTTTGTCGAAACCCTGTCTAGCGAGGGATACAAACCCTGCTCTATCCTTGGTCTCCCTGCGGGACCGTTCACCCTTGCGTCCCCGCCACGACAGCCTGAGGCATCTGCCATAGCCAACTTGCTCTGCCGTGACAACCCATGGCAGCCATTGCCGCTGCCACGCTCTTGCCACAGCAGCTGCCGCTGCCCATTTTCTCTGCCGCGGCAAGGCCTCTGCCACCGCCGTTGCTATCTTTCTCTGCCGCAGCAAGCCGCTTCTGCCGCGACAAACTTCTGCCGCGCCACCAATTCCCTACCACGGCATCTCGCAGTAGCTACCTTCGCTGCCATGCCTCTGCCATGGCAACCCCTCCCCCACCGCAGCAATGTCACGCCGCTGTTCCTTTCCACCGCGACAACCGAGTCCCGCCGCGGCAAATTCCTTTTCCCTACCACGGCAGTACCGCAGCAACATTTCCTCCGCTGCGACAGCCCTTCTCCCCGCCTCAAACGTACTTTCGACATCCATCTCCCTCTAACTAATCAGTGGCACCTAAACCCACACCTGCCGCTAAGTGCCCTCTCAGGACCTCTACGAAATCGGAGCATATACCCATCCCAAATCTCTTCCAAATGACTTGAAATTCTACCACCAACTTCGCCACGCCCCATCGCGAGTATGTGCAAAAATATACTGCTCTCGCATATACGTCTATACGCAAAACCCCAAATTCATTTTCCCCTGATTCGACGGAAGGGCAAAACCATAACGCAATACACGCGCCGTATACGCCACCGCATCGACGGTACCTCACCACCAACACGTCCTAAGCCAACACAAAGGGTTCATCCCGAGTCTCAAGTCTCTACCCCATCTTGCCACGCACCGAAAACTCCGACCCAAGCCCCAACCATTGCCTTCTAATTAAATACCGGTTCTTCCAAGACCCTAATTCGTCGCACAAGCAAAATCCATCGAAGCGCTCGCGGCACCTTGGCACCAAATATTCCCGAGTATCGTGTCGAGACTCCGGAGACATTTCCATCCACTCCCCTCCTTGCCGCACTCCGAAACCCTGGTTTCGACCCCAATTCCCCCTTTCTCTTTATTTAATTCTTTCGTTCCTAAAACCCTAATCGCGAAACCTATCTCTCCCTGGTCTGCCCAAAAATCTCAAATAAATTTTTGAAGAACCCTAGCAGTACCCTTGACCTAAATATAACATAAAATATAAATGGCCAGTGTAAAAATCCTGAACAACGAAAATATTAAAACTTCGATCAACTTTAGGCATTGTACTGCAACCCCTATATTTAGTTCTCAGAAAATTCCGATAAATTCCCACATCACTCCCCACATTTCCAGGAGTCCAAATATCTAAAAATATGGGCAAGTCATATACAAAAATCCGATAAGGCAGGCATCGAACACTTTAGCCCCGAATAACCTAGCGCATGAAATCACAGTTATTGCTTGGCCAAGTATGCTCAAAATTTATTGAGCAGTCACTTTCCTCTGCACTCACCTGTCCTAGTCTCAGTTAATCTCACTGGCCGCTCACATCTAATCCCTTGACTCAATTCAAGCCACGTCTCTCCTGAGCACTCACATCCTGGCATCCAAAAAGCTGTGAACACTGATGCCCACCTAATGCATTTAGTGGGACTAGTCCTCTTACACACCTGTGGCAAGGTTTGGAGTCTCGGACACGTCCCAAAACCCCAGGACACGACCATGCCACGCTGGACGCGCTCTGGACGCGTCCAGACATGCCACAGCACGCGCCCCCTTTCTTCCTCGCTGAACCAGCTGCCGTCCAGGCTTGTCCGAGAAACAGCGACACCTCTGAGCCGTCTCTCCACCCTCCTGTGACTGTCCTCGTCCCTGCCCTAGCTCAGCCCCGCCATTAACACCTCCGAGCCGTCCCATCCCAAACTGAGGCGAGCACCGGTGGCAGCTTCAACCAGAGCTCCGGCGCCGGCTATAAAAGGGGCATCCGAGCACCCCTTCTCACCAGCCCAACATCCTATAGCCTCAGCTCCGGCCTCCCCTCCAAGCCGCCGCAGCCGAGTGACTTCACCACCCGAGCGCCCTTTCTCCCCAAACCAACGCCCCTCTATTGCACGCCCAGATCCACACCTCAGAGCTCCTTCAGCCAACCGAAGTAGCAGCTGCAGCTGAACCAAGCTCCGTCGCCGTCTGCAGTGACCAAACCGCCGGCAAGCTCAAGCCTTAGCTAACCTCAGACATTCCCAACCGCCGCCGCCGCTCTGTCCGAACGGCCGACCGCACTGGTCGGGTTCACACGCCCGCGCAGAGGACCCGGAAAGTGAGGTGAGAAAATGCTCGGGCCGAGCGGCCCAGTTAGCTGAGTCGGCCACTTGTCCAGTGGGGAGTTAGCGCCTTTGTCTCCTGCCGTTTCCTTACCAGCGAAAGCGTATTCTTCCCCCAAAGAAGGCGCATTCTTCCCAGGCTATCCGGTTCCTCTGTAGTGTTTAAATCATAGCCATTGATTCCTCTGATTCATCTCGGTTTCGACCAATTCTTCAACATGTGAACCCAGCTCTGGAAACCTAGAAGTACTTCCTGTCATTTTATCCAAGCCCTTCCAAAATTCAAAACTTTTTGAATGCATTTAAGAGGAAACTAGACATAGGGTTATATAGTTAATTCCTTAAAACTTCATATACACTGTATGCATGCATGTACTCCCTGAACCGACCCAAATAGAAATTCTTTTCTCCATCCAGTAGCTTTAGGGTATCTATGATCCTCCACCATTCGTTTGGATGAAAGATTTTAAATTTAAAAGCTTAGCAGGAGTGTTTTCCCATTTAAATACATTGTCATTTTATGTGAAAATTTTGCATATACCTGTCGCCAAAATTTTTATCTGCCCTCTTAAACCTAAGCCATGAAATCTTAGGGCCGAATATGGAACACTACAAGAAATTCGCCGATCTACGACGGTGTATTTTCGTCATAGAAAATCGATAAAATCGTCATTAAGTATTATCTGTGACGATCCTGTGACGAAAAAAGGATCGTCACCGATTGAGCGTGGCTAATTACATTCGGTGACGATGTAGAGATTTTCTTCATAGATTTCGTGACGAAATCTTTTTGGTCATAGATTTCATGACGAAATCTTTTTCGTCATAGATTTTGTGACGAAATCTTTTTCGTCATAGATTTTGTGACGAAATCTTTTTCCGTCATAGATGGAGTAAAAATCGTCACTAGCTTACTGCTACGATGGCGCCACGGCATACTAAAATTCTCACAAGCCACGTCGACCATTACCAATTCATACATTTGAACAACAAAACAATTACCAGTTCAGAAAGGTCGCATATCTCATTTCTAACTCGATAGAGACATAGTTCACATCACAAGTCGGTAACATACCACACCACCAGAAAAACCAAAAGACCCCTTCCAGCTACTAAAACCAACAGTTCACATCAACTCACACATTACAACGTGATGACCTTTTGCCCAACAAGGAAGTTCACAAATTAAAACTAGAGTAACCTGACAATCCAGCTCCTCCTGAGAATCCAGTAGCTGTCGAAGCTCATCTTTCCCTTGTCTCTCCCTTTCAAGTTCTGCCTGAAGTTCTTGCACACGTGATTGTACACTGAAAGCAAGAAACCAACTTGTGCTAGTTCAGATTTGTCAGCTAGCAACACTATATAACAGAGAACACTCATTGTGGCACCAAAACCAGGATACCTCTTGGATAAAGTGTCTTTCTTGGTTGGTTTCCAGTTGCCAGCAAGTGAAGGACCAACGAGTTTGGCAAGCTTGTCCTCGTCAAAACTCATACGGGGTAAGGACCGTTAAAAGGCATCTTAAACCCTTATACATGCATTTTAAACATGGTAATAAGAGACCCTCAGATTTTAGTAAACAACATGCATAGTACCTGTTCTTATCATAACAATACCATTTCTTTGGTTCTAAAATCATCATAGGGTGTAAGTAAGGTAACTGTTTAGGCAACGGTGTAGTATTCTGTTCTTGTCAAAATTTAAAATTGCTTCAGATGGTTAAACATCTTCATTAGCTAAGCTAAGAATCAAGCATTATATCTGTTCTTTCAGTTCTTCAAACTGATATGGATATAGGTATACATGTAGAAAACAAAAATATGCTAAGTCAAGAATAGCATCTGCTCACATCAGTTTATAACGGCATAGCACACTATAGCTGAATTACCAAATATAGCATCTAATCATCATGGAAATGGAGAAATAAACCAAGGGTATAACATCTGTTCTTGCCACAAAGTAAACTGATATACACGCACACATGAAGAAAGTGTAAAAAGACTAAGTTCAAAAGTAGTATCTGTTCTTGTCTTATTTACCATGTTGTCCAAACCCTTCTCAGATTCTTAGAGAAATCAGTATCGCATATAGCAAGGCATTTAAGTAAACAGCAGCTATTCTTATCAATTTGCTCAATCCAATGTTCCAATGTCAAATCTCAGTAGATTTAGCAAAGAAGCAAGTAGTAGCCTGTGCTTATTAGTTTTTCCAAAGTGTCTATATATGAACCATACATGCATGTAAGTAACCCAAATCAAGTGCAATTCTGATCTATCAGTCAAGTAAGTTAATGCACATAAAGAAAGGTACTTGACCACATCAATTTGAGTAAGCAAAAGACTTTAGGTCTCTTGACCAGGAAAAATGGATAGTAACCAGAATTCACCAAACATGTTAGCAAGCATCGCTAGAATCAGGTTCTGGAATGATCTCTACCCAAGTAAGATGACTATCATTAGACCCTAAGCCAACATAAGTGTTGTGATACTAGCAAACCCTAGAAATCAAATAGTAGCAATAATTCTAATCTGTCTTAAAGGTTTAATAAGGTCTAAAACCATCAGTTAAACCTTAGCATTATTACAAGATCAACAAAAAATCACAAGTCTTGCTGACATCAGTACCTTCCGAGGAGCAAATGTTAAGTATAGTATATGTAATATCGGGCTTACATCCCTAGAACCAGGTATTGCTATATCAAATCATCAGAGCCATACTAAGTAAATCAACAAAAGCTCATGTATATAAAAATCCCCAAATCATCTAGACCAATTTTAGAATAACCCTAGGGCAAAATTGGGGAATAGATGAACTGGGGAAGTAGACAAGAGAAGAAGGGGGCCGGAGGCTTACCTGAGGCGGCGCACCACCGCGGTTGCGGTGCGGCCAAACCACCGCCGTCCAGCGGTGGCGGCGGGGAGCTCCAAGGGAGGCCGGCTTGGTTGGGGGAGGCCTCGCGGCGGGGCAGATGAGGCACGGCGGGGAAGCCCACGGCGGCAGATCCGGCAGGGCGGTGAGGGGGAGCTCGACCTGGAGCTCCCCGGATCTGGATGGGGCGGAGGGCCGGCGGGATAAGGCCGATGGTCGGGGCCGAGGCGCGACGGGAGGAGGAGCTCCGGCGTGGGGCGAGCTCCCGGGGAGCGGCAATCAAGGGAGGGGGCGGCGCGCGTGGCCTGCTCGGCCGGGAGGTGGTGAAGAACGGCGGCGGGAGCAGGGGCGGATCTCGACGGGCGGCGGCATCTTTGGGGCTTGGGCGGCGCCGAGCTCGGAGAAGAGAGGGACGTCGGGAGGAGGAGAAGGGGCCAGTGGCGAGCTGGGCGCGGCGAAGGCGGCCACAGCGGGATCTAGAGGGGCGGCGGCCACAGCCGGGAGAGGAGCCGGGTGGGGAAGAAAGAGATGGTGAGATTGGGGATTTGAGAGAGAGTTAGGGATTTGAGAGAGAGAGAGAGAGCCAGGGGGTGTCGGCATAGAAAGAAAGAAATAAAAAGGAGAGATAAGAAAATAGAAGTAAAATGATAAAAGGTTAAAAAGGAAGGTAGGTGTAAATATTAAAAAAAATGCTATATGAATAGATTTCTAATTCCTTTAAAGCAGAAAATGGAAGGAAAATTGGAACAATTGGCTAACCTCAAAATGGATCTTTTAGAAGTGAATTTAAAACTAAACTAAACTATGAATATTTTTAAATTTAGTAGCATGTATTATTCTTTGGAGAAGAGGATTAAAACCTAATTTAATTATTTAAATAAGGTGAAGTAGATGGTGAGGTTAATTCAACTCAATTTGAAATCAACATGAACTTAAACACAGTTAAAGTCTGATTTCTTATTTAAACGATTCTAAACCTTTAGAAGAACACTCGAACTCATTCCTTGAAATCTTTGAAAATGTAGGAGTTCCCTCATGCATACATTATCATGTCGGTTGTATTCATATTGGAAATCTTTCGTATTAGTTCCTGAAAACTTTGACCTAATACCTAAACTAGCTAAATAAGATGAAGAGCACGTCGGCCATTCTAATTGAGTGGATTAATGTTATTATATGAAAATTTACATAAGGTGGTCTCACCGTCGACCACGTTGGATGACATATTGGTCAAAATGCTGAAGTGTCAGTACAGTCACCGGACGGAGGCGGTCCCACGGAATGTTAGTGACGATCACCAATCGCGACCATTACTTTAGATGATCTATGACGAATGACATTCGTCACAATACATGTAGAAGCGTCACAAAGGAATGGATAAAGTGTTTATGACGATTCTGCTTTAGGTTTTTGTGACGTTTCTAATTGAAATCGTCACAAAACTGCATGCCTACAGCCAACCACCGCTGCTCTATGACGATTTTGCTACGTTGGTCACTAAAAGGTAAAAATCTATGACGAAATGTGGCATTGTCATAGATTTTTCGTCATAGATCAGCGAATTTCTTGTAGTGGAATTTAACTCCGGGTATATCCATCTTTTTCTTAATCGCGGTCCGAAACCCTAAACCCTAACTCGATCGTTCCAGGGCAAACCCTCTCCTTAGTTCATCGTGTTATTCATCATTTCTTCCGTCATGCATATTGTTTGATTTTCTTGAGGTATTGGGATTGCTCTTTATTCGATGTTTTCTTCCGACGCGTAGTCCACGGAGTGAAGTACGTGCGTCAGGACGAACCGGGAACACCCCCACCTCAGGAACAGGAGCAGGAACTGCCAGGCAAGCAATCTCCCGCCTTGACCATTTTGAATCCTATATTTGTGAAGTATATTTATTTTGACTTCGAAACATGCATGCTATGTTATGAACAGTATTTTATGTAGAAGTAATTATTTCTGATAGATGCATATGGACTAGGGTCGAACATCTGATTCCTTGTAACCCTAGTGATCCGTCGGTTGGTTTCCAACCGACGACATACTAAGGTTATAGGCAGTAGCCAATGCTTAGCCCTGCTATAGTCAAAACTAAAATTTTGTTTAAATCCGGGGATGGGAAAAACAAAACCCGCGGATAGCATATGTTATCTGCGGTGAGTTTAAATGAAATGTGGCCAAAACCCAAAATGGAGTTGGAGATGGTTTGGATTCGGGTAGGAAGTAAGGTGGTTTGAAGGGAGACGAAGTAGCTGAAGGTTATTCGGTGATCGATGATAACCTGGAGTCCTACTCGAATCAGTTAAGGACCGAGCCACCGTGCTGCTAAACCAGTTTCCCCACCGTATGTCCACATGTCCTTTATGGGAAGGACTTGACTCGGTAACCCGCCTAATACTAGGGTTCGGACCCGTGGGAAGTAAAAAGAATGTGCTAGGTAGGACGTTGGGCCCCTAGAGAATTCCCACGGCGCTAGATGGGTCAAGATTCTGAATTAGTGCGATCCATCTAGGCGTGGGTGACGATTCGACACAAAGATGAGCGTTTCTCCGGATTGTGGTGTCGGGTTGCCTAGACACAATCCGAGTTAGGGTAAGTCTCATTTAGCGGGTCCGACCCTAATATTAACGTAGGCGAAGGGTCTCGTTGTATTATCCCTGCCAATATACCTCATCAGGTGTATTAGTAGTACTCGGCATAAAGAGATTAATACATCTTGTGGGTAAAGCCGTACAACCTCTGCAGAGTGTTAAAATCTATTCGAATAGCCGCGTCCTCGGTTATGGACATGAACTGGCACAGCCACACCCCGGCTAGACTAAGTTTTGTTTGCCAAAGTTGGGCAAAGGGATTAAGGATGTGGGCATGATGTGTCCACAGTTGGACAATTTTAGGCCATGAGTCGGTGGTAAGGAAATTGCCGAAGTAATACGCCGTATTGCCGGGAGTGACCGGAATAAGGTTTAGTGTTGGAAAACCTAGTTATCGGGTAGGTGAAGCTACCGTTCGATGGATGGAGCCATGGACGGCGAGTGGAGCTATCAGGTAATAGGTCATGAGATGTTTAGCGGTGTTTCCCGCGCAAGATGAGAAAGGAAGGGATGTGATGGGATGCTGTTGATTTACTACCAGTTCTTCCCAAACTGCTTTTACAATCTATTATGCAGTATTTTCAAATTCAGAACTTACATTTCCACACAACTGCCAACATAGGTTAGAGCTGTCCCTTGAAATACTCCTGCATGAAATATAGCCGTATAATCTCCCAATGGGGATTGCTTGCGAGTACATTCAATGTACTCACCTGGCTTGTTGATTTGGCCAGAGGAGGAAGAAGACTTCAATTTCGAAGAGGGCGACAGCGAAGCCGAGGGTTAGGACGTTTTCCCCAATCAGCTGCCTGTTGGTTTGGCAAGCCGATGGGCTATCCACTTCGTTATGATTTCCGCTGCTGTTTTATTCGGCCAATAGGCCATGTATTGAACCTCGACCGTCAAGGTCTAACCGTGTAATAAGAATTCGGTACTGTATGTGTATGCTATCAAGTATTTGTGTGTACTGGCTACTGATCCAGGGACCAGTACAGTAATCACAAATGGCGTGTCCGGCCTTAAAATCGGGCACGCCACACTTGGGGAGACCCACGGCGGTGCAGTAAGCACCGCGGAGACGGGGAGCGGCGTGGGGAACTTTACTCGTCGCTGGCGGCGATTGCGCACGCAGTTTTGGCAAAGTCGAAGTCGGATAAGGGGGCGACGGAGAAGAAGATTTCACGAAGAGAAGGACCGCCCGGGCCACCGTGTCTTGACCGGGTAGTAGAGAGCGGAGGCAGACGGGACATGGACGGGGAGAAGAAACTTGCCACGGCGCTAGCTCTGGAAGAAACACTGGCCCGGGCTCTAGCGGAGGCCACGGGGCGGCTCCAGAGTTCTTTGGCGACGCCGACCTGGCTTTCCCCGGCTGCGCGTTTGGGGCTCACTTTGGCAGCGCACGGCTTGATGTCCAGGGGAGCTCGGGTACTGGGGAGATAGAGCTCAGGCTTGAGCTCAAGGGAGATGTGGGAGAGAGAACTGCGGAGGGAGAAGAAGATGTGGTCTGTCTGTTGCTTGGTAGGGGAGCTCTGTGAGCAAAATAGGGATGGGGACTAAGCTCGGGAAGGAGGAGCTCGGTTAGAAGAGCTTGAGTAGAAGGGCTAGAGCTTCTCGGTGAAGGGAGCAGTGGGTGCTACGGCTGCTTGAGTTTGGAGCTACGGAGGGGAGCTAGGGAGAAATGGGGAAATGGCAGCTCAGTGAGGAAAAGAAAGGAGCAGCGACAAGAGTAAAAGAGAGATCGGGAGTTGGATGAGGAATGGGACAGGAGGTAGATGGGGAAGGAGTTAAGGAGAGCAATGGGGCATTGACTTGAGCAGCTTGGGTGGCCCTTGTACCGGAGTGAAGAAGAATTAGAGGAGGTGATTGGTTGGATAGCAGGTGCTATAGCTGCAGCGGCACTTGCTTGAGCAGGTGCTGTAGTTGTGCAGAAAAATAATTAAGGGAGTTAGGCACCGGGTGCTATTGCAAGGGAGGAGGTGGCATGGTTGAGCAGTGGAATTTAGGCACCAAAATTCAGACTTGAGAGAGGTGGCACGAGCAGCAGGAATAGAGGAAAAAGAGAAAGGGGCCTGGCTGCTACGCTTGGCTGCTAGAATCAAGGAAAGAATCTACCAAAGGGTAAGGAACAGGGCTAACATGGTTGTTGTGGCTGCGCACGGTAATAAAGAGAGAAGGGAGTAAAGAGCAAGAGCTGGTCATTGCTGTTGACGTATAGCACAATTTTGGCACCGAATGTGGCAACGAGCACAGTTACTTGTTCGAATGCCAATGTTGAGCTGGCCCAGAATCAACTGGAGATGATTGGACGTGAGCTGCCAGAGGGGACTTATGGAAGCGTATTTCAATAGGTTGCAGTTCAATGCGACTTTTTGTCCTAGAGTTTATTAACTTCGTATGCAAATATTTTTGTATTGAACATCACTATTTTATGTTATAATTGAGCAAAGAATATTATTAGGTTGTCCCACAATTTATCTCGGAATTTTTGGAGGAGCTGAAGAGTGGTAGATCTCGTGATTAGGGCTTTGGAAGGGAGGGGCTTTAAATAGGAAGGAAGGGATCGGGAGCTCGGAACAAGGGTTTCAGAGCGTGGCAAGGGTTGGAGAGGATATGGAACCTCGCGGGAATCCTTTCATCTTGGCAGGGTGCCGTCGATACATATCGACGTATAAGGTGTGGGTATGGCATTAAGGTATTTCTTGCGTTAGGGTTTTAGTGTGCATGTGCATATATAAAAGCAGTATATATGTGCACACACTCACCATATGACCTGGCGAGGTAGATGGCAGAAGATCATGTTGTTCGAAAAAAGTTCAGGACATATATACGTTTAAATTTCACAAGGGTACTGTGTGGGTACTTAGCTGTAGTTGTGGTCCAGGTTACACCGACTAGGAGAAAAGGGAGGGGAACAAGGGCGGAAGGTTTTGGCTTGCTTTGCTTTAGGGTTTAGCCTGATTTGAGATAAAGTTTCTAATCGGGTGTATTTCAGGTAGCGTTATTAATAAAAAGTTTTTGAAAGTCCTAATTTTCGGGTTTTAGGAAAATCGGGATGTGACAGTTCACGAGCCCGGCGCCCATGGCGAAGTGGCTCACCAGTCGGCCAGTCAGTCTCGTTGGTGATTAGCGTGTCGTCATGGTGCGTCACGTCTGACGTCGTCATCATCGCCTACTTGATCGTCGCCGATGACCACTCCGAATGCGCTCTTTTCAGCATGGCCACAATCCCGGAGAGGTGTGATGTGGGCATGGACATGCCACTATGGACGCCAAAGGTCCGAATGGACACGCTGGCGTTGCCACCGAGTTAGGATCCCGGGACAGCGGTGATGATGTTGGTGCTGGACCTGGTGATGTCCGGCGTGATAACGCCGATGTCGGACATGTTGCATGGGTCTCTCAAGGAGTACTCGGCAATGTCCGACCCAGAGGATTTGTTCAACTAGGCACCGACGAAGCGAAGGTTGGTGGTGGGGTTCTTCATGGAGTTGATGTATGCCAAGATGGTCTCGCCGTCGGCGTGCAGGACGCACAATGTGGCGACAGTGATGTTGTCGACGGGCGTGACGCCGGACCAGCTGATAATGCCGACGCTGCCGGCCTTCTGGATCATCTTGGCGTGCATGACGGGGTCCTCCATGTGGTCGCAGGCCACGATCTTGTTTTGGACATTGAATCTATTGAGTGTGCCGTCCTCGAACATGTCGGTGACATAGACGAGTGGCTTATTCTTGACATCGCTTGTATCACATCCTCATTGCATCGAGAATGTAGAAGCTTTGAGAAAGTGGCATATCAAGGCGGGCAAGACTATATTCATGTTGAAGACTATGATCGAGGAGGACCTAGTGGAGCACATCCAAGATGTAGAAACACTAAAGGCAGCTTAGGAAATATTGGTGAAGCTATTCTTAAAGAAGAATGAAGCACGATTCCAACTCCTGAAAAACAAGCTTGCAGATATCTCACAAAGCACTTTGAGTATTAGTGAATACTTTAAAAATAAATAATATTAGTATGAGATATGCCAGCTTGATCATGAGGAGAAGATTGGTGAGGCGAGAATAAGGAGGATCATCATCCATGGCCTAAGACTCGAGTACAACTTCGGGGCAGAGGCCCGTCACCACCCCAGCAGATGCCAGTGACAGCAGGACAGGGAAGGGTGAGAGGGAGCTCCGCTAGTGGCTAGGGTTTGGTGCCCTAGTGCCACCTTGGGAGCAGCACGGGACCGATGTTTTTCCTCCTCCTGCCTCAACTCTTCGACCCTCTTTGATTCACAAAACTCCAGAAGCACAGAAACAGAAAAAAATACAATACTACAAAGGCATGAGATTTTCGATCCTATTGGACTAGAAATTCCTATTGGATTAGAAATCGTAGGAATTGGCACCAATTGGTGTTTTATTACATGACAGGAAAAAATATAGAAACTCATGACTCCTATGAATTTTTCCAAAAGGTTATACTCAACGAAAAATTTCATTTTGAATTGAGTGCTTAGTGACACGTAGGAATTATATTAAGGTTTCTAATTCAATATTTATACATGAAAAGGGCTAGGGATTGAAACTCTACAATATTCTTTTGAAATTTCTTTAAATCAAAGGCTCTTCAAATGAAACGTGGAAACTAGGCTTGGTATTTGTAAAATTGACATTTGAACTTTGGAACTAATCGAAGCCTAGCATTTGTGAAATCAATATTTGTGGAATATGCGATTCATGATCAGAAAGATCAATTCATGTCGTTGGAGCTCAATTGTAACTCTGTTTTATGTTTTTCTTTGGGTTTTTTTTTGCTTGAAAGTTACAGTTCATTGCAGTTGGAACCTATGATTGGGGGGCATTCTGATGTCCAATTCGTGAGTTGAAAGCTCTATTTTTACCAAGTGGAAAGCTTGTTGTACATGGTTCAAAAGCTCCATTTTTATCAAGTTGGAAGCTTGTTATATGTGGGCGGAAAGCTTTACTTCTCTGATTTGAAAGCTGCTGATGTAATCAGTTGAAAATTGATTTTAGTTTAAATGTGCGATTCATGTAGCAAAAAGTTTGAAGTTCCTCAACAAATTGGTGTTGGAACGGGTTGAAACATGGTTGAAGCCCGCTTCCAAGGAGGTGGGAGGGAAATGGATTTGAAGACGTTCTGAGAGATGAAGAAAACACGTAAGGTGTGGCATTATGCAGACAATGATCAAAATCGACAACATGGAAGCACCTCACATGGTCGCTCACAAATTAGACACCCTCGAAGAGACTTATGGTTGGTCGTATACATTGCGGAAAAAGTTGAAGAGATCCTAGACATAGGAATATGCCATAAGCTAAGGACCAAGTCACCTAATGGATAAAGTATATGCAGGCTCCACCTAAAGGTTATCAACTTAATTTCCTTCAAAGGAAATGTCGGTAGTGGTTTTCTTTTGGTAGATGCTCGACAATATAGGTTAGGATGAACAAAATTTTATCAAGAGCATTACTTACTTTGGATATTTTCGTTGTGCTACATTTTTTTGCTATGTTTTCCTAATTTTTGTATTAATTAAGTAAGGAGTTCATGTTTCGTGTTCACGATGCCCTTCCGGTGTATTAATATTATCCTGTGGTGTGGATAAAAATTGGCATTAGAATTTAACCTGAGACATGATCGATTGTAGTGTCATTACTAGTTGAGATGGTTGTGGCATAATATCGAAGCAATGAACAATTGCGAGTTAAACATTTAGTGAAACAACAATCTTCATAAAAGAATTTTTACCGATAAAAAACGACATATGTTGATACACTAGGTATTTGAGTCTACAAAGTATTTCTACTCCTAATGCTACAGAACGAATATAACAAATGTCTAGAAGAATGTTGGAGGGTGTTGTAGCCATCCATCTTTTTGTCTTAGCATTAATGTCTCCGCAGATAATCTCTCATACATGATCACTCATCTTTTCTTATATTCGCAACTATACTTTTACAACATTTATATGGTTCCAGGTCTAATATTGTCATACTTCGCTTACAAATTTCTCCCAGGTTAAAAGTAAGTCTAGTTGATAAATATAATTTATCTCACACCAGCTTAACTCGAAATGTGGCAAATTTTACTACAACAAACAGACCCTCAGTTAAAATAGCCCGATTTTCATGGCTATTCAATTTGACAAATTTTGGTGCCAGTATAATGTTTAGGAAATCCAGAAATTTTTGGTCGGCAAGGGGGCTCTTCTTGCCATGTTGTACGCTGGCATTCGTAGAGACACCGAGGCGTCGGCGTCGCATCGCACCCCGGCTGACTAGGACAAAAGGTAGGAAGAGTCCGAACGAACAAACCCATCCGTCGTCTCCTCCTCAGGTGCTTGCTGCTCGCCGTCGCCATCGTCGCCGGCGGAACAAGGGGAAGAAGGATGGGGTTCATCTCGTTCGTCGGGAGGGTGCTCTTCGCCTCCCTCTTCCTCCTCTCGGCCTACCAAGAGTACGTGCATAACATACCCCCTCCCCTCCCCCCTCCTCTCGTCCGCCAGATCCCGCGCCCCAGTTCAGCTGCTTCCTGGGGACGGACGCCGTCTAGTTCTTTCTTGCTGGTCCCGATAAAGGTCCCTGTAGGATCGAGGGTTTGCGGCCGTGGTACGGCAAGATCCGGCCGGCCGGGGTGTTCTTGAAATCTTGATGCGGTAGATCTGGGTGGCTTAGGTGATGTTGACTTGCTGTGGTGAATCGTAGAGGTTTGAGGCGGGAGGACGTATGTGTTTCAGATCGGGCAGACGATCGCTGTCCCAGACTAGCAGTTTGCGGTTCCTCTGATCCCATCTGGTCCAAATACTGCACGCTAGTCTAGCGTATGCATCAGCATCTGATTCATAATGCGCGCGCTGCTCGTGTTGTGTCTGGCTGTTGATCTGCTGCGTGTCTATCTTCGCCCGGGTTTTCGGGCTGTCAGCGTGTGCTATTAGTTGAGTGCGGTTATGTGTTAGCATGCTAAGAGTTTGCGCTATTAATATTGATTTTCACCCAGAATCAATTCCAGTTTTACGCTGCACCTAATAGGTGTACAAACGGTACTAAACTCGCATGACTGGTGGTGGTCATTTGGCATGCGCGGGATTGTATGGTAGGAAGTGAGTGCCGAGTCTGATGTGTATAGTATAGATCATCACTTTAGCTATATACCACCGGAGATTCTTGATGCATGCACTCTAGTAGCACCGAAAGAGGCAGCCGTTAGCCTATAGGCACCGTAGAGGATGGAAGTGGCAAATAAACTAATGGCTGCATCTTTCGATGGTATTAAAGTGTGGCAGAATCTTTCTGTGGTATGCAGCTAAAGTGTCAACCTTTCAGTCGCTATATAGCCAATTTTTACTACTACCTAACTGTCATGTGTACGTTACGCCGGCCGGCCGGTGGAGGCAACTGCAGCTCATGGCATTTAGATGGAAAATTTAGATTGAATTGTTAGGTGCTTTCCATATATAAAGGGTGGCTATTATCATTGAGATTAAGCAATAAGGAATTAATCTAGTCCCAAGGTTCCTCCCAGTCCATGATCTCTTGTCCTTCTAAAGGCTTCCTCCTTCAGCTCATGCCGTCTGGCCCTCCTCTCAGCGGTAGTTATCCCGATGAACTAAGATCCATTACACTATATCTAGGAGGCAGATGGTACAGAATCTAGATAAAAAAAATATTTGGACAAAGTTGTGTCACTAATGTGAAAATTGTGTTAACTTATGAATTGAATCGGTCAATGTTCGAAAAGCAGGTCTACTAGGACGGTTTTCTTGTTTGAGGTGTCAAGCATCAAAATTGTTCCAGATAAACAAGGGTGACTTTTGCTCAAACTTTTTTCATTTTCCCTGAAGTTCGTACTTGGTAATGTTATGGCACTTTTTTTTTGTCATCTACTGAGTGGCTGAAGATCCACCCAGAAAATAACAATGTAACCTTGCAAATATCTTTCTAATTCTGTTATGTTTGATATTTACACTACTGGAGTTATAAGCTTGTCTTTTGCAAGGCTATTTAAATGTAATAATTGCTTGAATCTACTATCAAGTACCAACTGATACAAGTTTTCTGAAGTTCCCTTTATGACTAGTTGGATTTCTCATTTTTCCTCGTATATTTGCCCTCCTTTTCTTCTTATCAGTCAGGACTGTCATACCTTTCTCCTTAACTTTCCCTGAATTGGTAAACACATAATTGGTTTGATCATCGACGTTCACATTCAATTTTATTTTCAACAATTAAAACTGTTGGTTCTTCTGTCAGGAGCTATACAAATTCCCTGATACTCTCTTATCGCTGACTTTTGTGACTCAATACTTCTAAAGTTTCTCTCCTTCCGTGGTTACAAAATTCCTTTTGTTCTTTTAGTGCACTGTTTCTACAGTTGAGATCATGAAATTAATTTTTTTCAAGCATATGTGCAGGTTTAGTGAATTTGGAACTGATGGTGGACCAGCAGCAAAGGCTTTGAAACCAAAATTCAATCTCTTTATCAAGCAAGTGTCCAAGAACTTAGGGATGGCAGTGCCACAGCTTGATGTAGGAATATTGTTCCGATTTAGTTGCCCTATTCTACCTCATCTTTTTTTAGTATCCAGTTATACTTAGTGCCTACGTTTGATGTCTCTTAGCTTGTTCATTTACAGATAAAAACTGTCATTGCGGCTACCATGTTTCTTAAAGCTTTTGGTGGTCTTCTCTTTATCATCAGCAGCTCATTTGGAGCATTCCTACTGGTGGGTACCATTCTTCTGTAGGCACCATACCTAGAATTTTATGTTAAGGGGTTTCTAGATGCATACTATCGTGATTGGTGATATCATTTAAATATAGACTTGTTGCACCATGTCTTCTCATAACTATTAAAAAAAAACTGTCCAAAAATATGATGCGTTTGGTTGTTCAATGTTTTGCCATGTCCATTTCATTAGGTTATACTAGCTTTATTGTTGTTTCGATGTAAGATCTTTACAGTTGCCTTCGCAAGACCTGTACTAGCAAGGTTTTAACATCTGAAAATGGAGGACTTGAACGCTACTTTCCTAAAAGACTCCATGGATAGTGTTAGATTGAGATTGAAGTTTACCCACTTGACAGGTGCATAGGAGACAAATTTCGGCGTGTGACAAGCTACTTGCTGTAGTCAAAATCTGTATGTTATATCTCTATAGAACCTTTCAAAATAAAATCTCTATAAACAATGTTTAACAATCCTTCAGGACATTAATCCATTCTAAATATATGCAGCTTAGATTTATATATCTTTATAATAAAGAAACCAAAGATATATTTGTTTTAAGAATCTGGTGGCAAAATGATTGTGCTTGGAGCCTTTGACTGACGTTAGTTTCATGGTCGTTTTCTCCCCTTGATTATTATTCTTCATTTTCTTTGTTGAAAGGCGAGATATTGATGCCGCTCATTTCTGCAGCTTGTTTACCTGGCATTTATTACCCCTGTTGTGTATGATTTCTACAACTATGAAATGGAGTCGCAGCAATTTGTTCAGCTTTTTATCAAGTTCTCACAGGTTTGTTAGGCAAACCTCGCTTAGTAAATGCTTTAACTTCAAACTATTTTATCAGTAGTTGTTATCAAGTGTCATAACTGCAATTCTTTTCTCTATTCAGAACTTGGCACTTTTTGGTGCACTGCTTTTCTTCTTGGGGATGAAGAACTCCATTCCAAGAAGGCACTCCAAGAGAAGAACCCCAAAGCCCAAGACAAATTAAAGTCAGCACTTGTAGGAGGGGAAGCTATTAAGCTCATTGTGTTTACATATACTTTACAACAGTACATGTCGCACTTTTGCTCTTGATATGACAGTAGAAATTGTGAATTGGGGACTTACAGAACTTTATGCTGTCTTGCTCAGTTATATTTTGGGTATACCGTGTTGTGTTCTTATGCCATGGGGGTCTCATTTTGCTACGGAAACTGTGTCTCAATGCAAGATAAAAAGATTCAGTCTTGACTACTGAGTGCTCCCTCGATCCCTAAATGCAGGTTCTTTTTTTGAAATTTTCACATTTTTTTGTGAAATGATTAAAACATACTGTATTATAAACGTAATCGCGAAGGCAAATCTGTTGAACTTTTTTACGTGGTCAATCCATATGTACATGCAAAATTTCTTGTAAAGGTATAATCGTACGTGCATTGTATAAAAACGACAAAGTAGTGTCGTTGCTGAACTGTAAGCTGGTTAGGCAAAGTTAGGCAAACAGGATTATCCATCGCAAATACCAAACACAGCCTCAATACATTACAAACGCCTTACATAATAAGCGGCCCCAGTTTCTAGTCAGGCACTAATTCTACAAAGTAAACACACTATCTCTTCTACGAGGGAAAAATATTGTTTTGCTAATGGTATTTTCAATGGTAGAGAAAATAACTTTCTTTTATACTCTTTATATCATTTAAAGATGACAATAAAAACATATAAGACAATGAGTTATCCCTAGATTACATTTCTAGCAATTAATGTCTAAAATATGTGACGAATAGAAGACATATTGTATAATGAAGAAAATAGCGATCTTTTAGATGTGAAAGGATCACCAAGAGAAGGCAGCCTTCTCTTTTTTCTTTCTCTCTTCTCCAACTCAACAAAAATCTCATGTGACACATTTAAAGAAAGACTGACGTCACACTATTAGAGATGTCCTGAGGACCTGCGTTGCACATGCTCTAACTGCAGGTCGATAGGAGTCATTTTGATAGCTTTTCTCACGATAGTCATACCATCCTTAAAAGAAGTGGTGATAGATCCTTGCAACTGAGAGGACAACCGGTGCTTCTCCTCTTACTGTGTTTCTGTTCTATTAACATATGGATGCACCATAAAAATGTTGTGAAAAACATTAAATTTTTTTAACAATATTGATATAGAATGCATCTACCGTAATACATAATCGATCCACGTCTCAAGAAGCAGAAAAGAAAAACAAATCTAAACGTGAATAGTATTCATATTTATATCAACCGTGAATAGTAGATAGACATGTCTTTTTTATTAGCCGTGATCTAATTTTGATTTAAAAGTGTGTAGAACGTGTGATGCATAGTCCACCAATGTTGTCAATTTTTTGTTTCAAAATTTCTCATGACATTTTGGTGGTGCTCCGTGAGCGGAGCAAGCATTTGTGATTTCGTGTTGATATGATTTTCAAGATAGACGCTGAATCTCGATCGGACGGCCAGCGTTACCTCGTCCCTTTGAGCTGTAGAGAGCACACAGATAACCAAACTCTGCTACGCCGCCACCGCCGGTGTAGACGAAAAGCCTTCGCCTCCTTTCAAAAAAAAAGCCTTCGCCTCCAACTCCGGCGCTCCGTTCCACCGCCGCCACCGCGGGCCTCCAGCCGCTGCTGCCGACCAAATGGTAAGCCCCACCAGCTCCTCTCCCTCCCCGGAGCACCCGAATCCCGCGAGTTCAAACTTGCCCCATAAAACCTCCCGAGAAACCCTAGCAATTGGTTGCTCACGCTTGTTTCTGTGGCGCCCGCGTCGCGCAGGATTACCTCAAGACGGTGGTGCCGTCGCAGCTCATGGCCGAGCGCGGTTCCAACCTCGTCGTCATCAACCCAGGTGTGCCCCGCGGAAACCCTAGCCTCCACATCAATCACTCACCCGTTTTCTCCTTCTCTGATCCAATTTGGGTAGAAATTGCCTGCGATTTTAGTTAATTTGGACAGTTTGGATGGTTGAAGTGCTGAAATAGCATGCAATCGAAAAGTAGGATACGCTTGTGGTTCTACAACTGAGAGATATCTATGAACAAGAATTTGCTCTTTTTATCTGGATGTAATTTTTACCAAGTCATGGTCACTGCCGGTTGACCAACGACACATCTCTTGTAGGATCCGCAAATGTGCGCATGGGGTTTGCTAGTCAGGATGTGCCATTCAATATACCGCACTGCATTGCCCGGCACATCTCCGAGCAGCAGAATGGTACGCCAAGGCTGTTAGTGCGAGATCAGGTGATGCAAATACAGGGGAGGTTCTCCCCAACTGTTGGTCCCATGGTTGCATTGTAATATCAATGTGTCTTCAGTATGTGAGGGTTGTTTCTGTTTGCAGAGGCTCAACTGCCGTGCTGGTTCATCGCACATTGCAGAGCGGGAGAGGGCATATGATATTGTAAAAGAAAAAAATTCTCATCATTTTTTCGGATTGTGTTTTTGCCACTGGGCCTAATTAGGATTGATTCTTGCAGATTGCGTCACTGCTCAAAATCCCATTTTTGGATGAAGAAATGCCTTCAGCGAATCAACCCTTACCTCCTAAGGTACTATGTACAATCTAATGTATTGGGTGCTTTGCATACCTGATTATAAAGTGGCCGGGTATTACTTTTTTTTCATGTTACATCATTATTTTTGTTGTTGTTGAGGAAAGACCTTCTGTCATGTTACATCAGCTTAAGCTTTTGATATTACTTGGGAAATGTAACACCCAATGCAGGGTTCATCTCCTTGAAGTTCTTTAATGACCACCAACTAGTCTAGAGTTTGGGGAATTCATTTGTCTTTTCTGACATATTGATTGCCTATCATACTTTTTTTTTCTCTTCAAGAAAATGCAAAAGTCCTATCGTAGTTATTATGCCTCTCCAGGAGTTGCTTGGTCCGTCTTATCTAGTTGCAATGTTATATTTAGGCAGTGAAAGGGGACCTAGCCACATAGAGAAATTTACTGAAGACACAGTGGTCTGTCTTATCTAGTTGCAATGTTATATTTAGGCAGTGAAAGGGGACCTAGCCACATAGAGAAATTTACTGAGGACACAGTGGCCATATGACCCACCTCACTAAATTAGCTATGCTATTTTTCTATTGTTAAACAATTTCACATTTGGAAATCTGGAGTTCCATGTTAATGTCTGTCAGAACGAAATTTATTTTTCTACTGTATATAGAATAAAAAAAACTTATCATGGACTCATGGAGTGGAGTTGCTATGTCACTGATGCCTAGCTTTTGTTCTCACCTCCTTTTGTTGTCTCTACTCTCTAGTTATGTAGATTTTAAGATTGGAACTTTACTATCGTGAAATGGGAACTTCAACTTGAGAAAACATTATTGAAGTTGATGCGAGATTGGTATTGCAGCTTACAGATGTGAGATTTTGTCCTTCCACATTATTCCCACACATCCTCAGCTAGTCAGCTATGATACTCTGCATCATGATAAATTGATAATGACCCATTTTTGCCCCCAAAGACGTAAAGGGGGCGGGAGCAAGGGAACTTTGGGACTTATTTGCCCTATATCTTAATCTTAAACATTCAATCCTAGTAAGTTGAAGCCAGGAACAGAAGGATAGAAGATAGGTTGGGCTTATTTGATAAGCTTTAGGCCATTCCCCCCCAGACTGGAGTCAGCAGAAGTGGCTGATCGCTTATGGGTTATTGAAGCTTATAGGTTTACCTAGATAGGATTCAGTGCTAGTGCCAGTTTGTGGTCGCTGAACTCTGCTGTGCTGAACTGTGGAATCTAGTTAGTTAGGGGAATCTTTACTAATTTCAGTAAGATTTTGTTGTTACATCTAAATAACAGATGCTCTCAACCAACTATTACATATAAAAAGAGAAATAAATAATTGCTATGAAAAACCACCGCAATGCCAAACAGAGCCTTACACAATAAGCTAGTGTGTTGCACTTATAAATTATAGGTTCAATTGGCTAGTTTATGGGCCAGTTCTTTTCGGCTTCTCCAGGGGCTTCTCCCAGAAGCTGCCCCCTCAAATTCGTTGGGGCTTTAAACTAGTCATGGTATTTCTAAATTAGAAGCCCCGGTGAATTTGAGGGGGTGGCTTCTGGGAGAAGCTGGGAGGGGGCAACTTCTGGGAGAAGCCCCTGGAGAAGCCAAAAAGAACTGGGCCTATATGGTAAACCTAACTTTATGCGAATAGGCCTTTATAGCTGTCCGTGAAAAATATGGGAGAGGTTGTCAAATATCTATAAGGATTCTTAAGAGGAAGTGTTGAAAAGAATATTGGAATGCTGTACAGGAACTATGTGACATGCATTTACAGGTGAATAATCTAAAATGTACTAAAACGAACTCTTTAGTTCGTTCAACTCGTCCAAATTTATAGAATTAGTTTTCAATTCTCTGTCAAGTTTGAAAACTGCTGTTATCTCCCCAATCTTTGGATTAAGATTCAAATAGAAATAGCCAAGACTATTTGATGTTTGCAACATAGATATATGATTTGGCAACAATGTTCTTGGCATCAATTTTCTTTAAGAAAGGTCACAGCATGGTCTCTGTGTGCTGATATGGTTATATTGACCTCAGATAGGACGTGTTGATGGTTTTTCTTCACAGCAAAACAAAGATGATAGTAGACTCACTTGGACAGATGTGATGGACAAAAGAATTAAATCATCCACATCAATTGGTACTTTCTGATCATTTTCCTTCTTTTAGTGTACTACTTCATTTGTTTCTTTTTCTATTTTGGAGTCATCTGTTGTTAACAGAAGTTGAAGTATATACTTGTATTTCGTAGATATGCTTGATTTTCTTGGAAGTTGTACAGCTCTTATTCACTTATATGATATGGTTCATTTTTTAACATTGTAATTTGTTTGTTATGACATATGTGTAACATCCCTGCTCAATTAATGGTGGCCCACGTGACTCATATGTATGCTTGTGGTTGATTTGCCCCACATTTGAAGTGTAGATTAGTTTGGACATATCTACAGAAAGGGAGCGAGTCTAAGAACTCCGGGTTAACCTATTTTGGCAAAGCAAGGATAAAGTCCCAATCGAGTTATGTTTGTGTGTGGCCTGTCCTATGCGGGATTGGGGCTTTAGCCAAATTTGGACCCTGGAGTGTTTCATTATGACTGTTTTTTGTTGTTGCTGGAGTTAGCTGGCTCTGAAGTTTTAGAGGAATTAAGTTCTCCTATTAATATTGCTTTGTTAAGGTATCTACATGTTGAATTGGAAATTTGCAGTATAGTGATATGTGGACATTGCACTTCATAATTATTCTAATCTTGTGCTGAAAATCTGAAATACATAATCTAAATATGCATCGTGTCTCTACCTACATCTGGCATGTACCTATCACAGCAAGATATTAATAATCACATATTATCTTGCTGCTTTAGATTGTCGGAGTGGGGCACAACATAGGGTATTAATGGAGTAGTTGGAGCTATTTCAGGGATAATTTTTATGCTGCTTGTTCCTATAATCACAGTTACTCAGTTATGCTCTGTTCCTTGTGGCGTTAAGAGTAGATTCTAAGAACAGTTCTGCACCATAGTGAAGTAGCTTACATTTCACAGACCATTTTATGATATCAAAATATTGATGATCCCTGAAATTGGCCAGAAAGGTCAGTACACAATGATGCTGATGAAGATCCTTTGGAAAGCATATCTGGCAATGATAATGGGCCCAACTCTGAAGAAAATAAGTATAAGGAAATGATATTTGGAGAGGATGCTTTGAAAATTCCTCCTTCTGAGCCATACTGTTTGAGTCGCCCGATCAGGAGAGGCCATTTTAATATTTCTCAGAATTATTCATACCATCAGGTATTACACCAGATCATTGTGTGATCCTTTTCTTGAAAAATCAGTTAATTATAGTAATGCTTCTCTTGGTATGTACTATACAACACTTCCCTATAAATGAGTACGTTTAGTTTCAGTTCATTTGCTGAGCTTTTCCATTGTTAGCTCTGTAATAATTAAGTAGGCGTATATGTATTGTTTTGGCTTCCTTATAATTGATATGGAACAGGCTGTTTCTTGCAACATCGTTTATTAATGACAGAATGTTGTGTGAATTGGATTTGTGCTAGAGTTTTTCTGAGCTTGGTTGCAAATCTTTGTTTATGGAAAGCAGTAGGGAGAGGCCTACCTGAATGTATTGAAGAAAGCTTTGACACAATTCTCTTCCGTCTGAAAAATTAGCAAGAACATATAGAAAATTTTGCATATTTCTCTGGAAGCATATGTTCCTAAACAAATTTTCATGAAGAAATTTCTAGCTCCAGCTGTGCATTTTGCATAGTCTAACCGCACCTTATTTCGATGAAAGAATTTAGGGTTGCTTTGTTGGAGGCCAGAGTTTGCCATGACTTGCTTAAGAAACTTAGGCTAGTGTTTGGTTCACTGCCACAATTATAGCTTGCCACACTTTCTTGGCCCCATGTCAATGTGCCATAGACTCAGTTTTTTTAGCTAAGCTTGCAACACTTGTGGTGCCCAGTTTGTTGGCCACACTTTTTGTGGCAAGTCACACTTTGGATAACTTAGTTTAGGCATAGTTAGGCACCAAACAAACAGGTCCTTAGACTAACTATGCCCACTGTTTTTTTCTTATATATGGCATCTTAATGCTAGATCATTTAAAAAAAATATTGTATTGCAGGTTCTAGAAGATTTACGCACTATATGGAACTGGATACTGACAGAAAAGTTGCATATCAACCCAAAAGACAGAAATCTATATTCTGCAATTCTTGTTCTTGGGGAGACATTTGACAACCGAGGTATTTCTCCTTTCATGTAATACTACTACTGATTTGTTGATGCACTGTAGCTCTTACCGTCCCCTGCTGGAGCAGTATTAGTTGGGATGTATAGATAAGAACAATTGTTTTACTTGTTAGTTGGGCGGGTTTACTTATAGATATATTCAATGTTTAGAGATAAGTTTGATTAGAGGTAAAGATTGGTTATTAGGTTTCGAATCAAGTCATCCCTAATAAAGAGATAGCATGTATTCATTAATCATTGTTAATCAAACAAGAAAGAATTAAGTCTCTCCCATCTAAATTTCATCATCCCAATAGATGATCTCTTCTTTCTCCTTTAGTTCCCCCTAGTCATCCATGTCGTCTGGCCATCTTTTGCACGGTAATCACCCTGATCTGTGACAAGGTTCACATCAACCTCGTTCTCTTTTAACTGTCATTTTAGACATCAACACAGTAGTTATCCCGTGTTTACAACACCAATGTACCCTTTGACCATCAATTTTTAGGATATTACAGGGTACTTTTTAGAAAACACAGAAACAGATGCAGGAAGAAAAATGCGGACACCTTGTATATGTGGGAATCATGATTTTCCAGCATCTGGCTAGGTGCCAAACTGCCAATGCCATGTGTGGTGTTTTATCTGTATGGATTAAGCTACAATGTTGATGTTTAGTTCTTTCTCTGTTCTAACTCTTACCAACTTGAAATCTGTTCATTTGGCATGAATGTCCAACGCTACGCAGAATGCACTTTATTAATAATAGGAAGAAAAAAATTTACACCTGTAGTTCTCTAATAGATTCTTTCATGAACTGCATTGCCTAGAAATCGTGTGCTTATAGTATTTAACAAGCTCAATTAGTTGGGCCTTGTCAAATTGTGACATGATGTTTGCCAGTGGCACATCATGTGTTCATGTTGTGATAGTACATTCTGTGCAATCCCTGGTTCGATCTGCAACTCTGCAACCTCTGCTGGTTGCTAGCCATGAGTAGTCCTTCAGGCTGATCTCTCGTGCAACTGTTGTGCACTGATGTATCCATGATCCATTATTCCATTTAGTGCAGTAACCTTGAATTGATGAATCCATAGTTAGGAATTGAATACGTAGTTGACAAAGGTCTCTTATTCACTGTTTGCTTTACCTTTTTTCAATATCTTCTACTGCAAAGTGTATGTTCTGTTGCATAAGGCAGATTTGTTTTTTCCCCTTCTGAAAATGTTAATATATCTTATCTATTTCAGAAATAAAAGAAATGCTGTCCATTGTACTTTGCGATTTGGGGTTTAGCACAGCAGTGGTACATCAGGTTCGTCTTTGCCCCCAATCACCTAGCATTTTACATTTACTTTCTTTTACATTCTGAATGCAAGATTTTTTTCTTCATTGGCAATTGATAACCAAATTAATTGGATCATTCGTTTACAAAATGGGATATGTTTTGATAATTTGGGTAACTGTACTTCAATGATGCTGGGATAATTTCCTCAATTATGAGATCACTAAAAGGTTGTATTTACTGAATGGGGTGTTCTCTTACGTAGAATCAGCATGGTGCAGTCGCCTTATGCAAATGCTGTAATTAGTTAATTTTACCCATGAGTCTATGTTTATTTTTTTCTTAGTAAATAACTAAATATGCTGGCGAGGGGGCTTTCGATTTGTTAAAACAACTGAGATGGTACTCAGGTTTGCAAGGAAGAATTCTTAGTTGTGAAGTTTTCTGAGCACCCAGTTGTAATCGTTGAAAGGGAGCTGTACCCTTATAAGTTAATGCTATTTTTGTAAGAGTTCCAAAGCTTGCTCCAAGCCTAAAAGGGTTGAACTAAGGCCATCGTCCACTACCAAATGCATTGTTGTTAGCCTAGATTGGCTTGACACTGCTTGCGGGTGCTAACTGTTCAGGATTAACACCAGCCCATATTTTGTTAGTAGCTTAGCACATGAAATCAGGTACTGATGAACCGTTCATGCTAGTGGGCCTCCATTAGATTACCGTATTTTACACCCAAAGGCCGGGCTTTTAACTTTTTGCTTTAAACCTGGTACGCTGTACACCTGCCATTAGCCCATGTTTGGAGTTCTCGTGGGGATGGGTTGCCTGGTTCCACTTTTAGTTTTCTTTAGTAGTGTATCATTCCACAATTAAGTTGAATGTAAATGCCTCTAAGGAGAAACTATAATTTGATACCTTCATTTTGGGTTAGGAAACCTTCCACTATATCATAAATTGAAACCTAGACTAACATTGAACACCTTATTTACTCTGCATATGTTTTATTAGGAAGCTCTAGCTGCAGCATTTGGAAATGGTTTGTCTACAGCTTGTGTGGTCAACATTGGTGCTCAAGTTACACAAGTAGTTTGTGTTGAGGTAATAAACATAGTATTTTTTGTACTTCTTTCACTAACCACTGCGAAATGTGGGTCATATCCTGAATGCCAAGGACCTTTCTTTAGTTTCCTAGAAAACACCACTTCAGATATCTTATCATCATATCAATGTATCATCTTCCGTCAATGTTTGCAGGATGGAGTAGCTTTGCCCCACACAGCTTTGGCACTTCCATATGGTGGAGATGTATGTTCTAAACTATACTCTTTAACCTAGACAACCTATTTTCGTTACTTGGGTAATATGTTGTTCATCATGGTCATTTTATCTGTATTTTGTCATTACTCTAGAGAAACTTATGGCCAATCAACTGGCCTCTGTGTCAATTATCACAAATCCTCCATCCTTCCCATCAATGTCTCGGACGACAAAATTCAATCTCTTGCAGGTCTCTGTGGTTGTAAAATTGGTACCTTCCCTTTCACTTACCTAGGGCTCCCCATGGGCCTTTCCAGGCCTCGAATTTGAGATTTTTGCTCCGCTGATGGACCACATAGACCGCAGGCGTGCCTCCTGCTCCTCCTTTCTATCTCTCGGTGGCCATATTGTGGCAACCAAAACAGTCTCGAGCTCTTTACCTAACTACTACCTCTGTTCCCCCAAATTGCCCGAGAAAATCAAAGAGAACATCGATCGGGCTAGACGTATTTGCTTATGGGGCAAATCGGAATCCACTGCCAGAGCTAAATCGTTAGCTGCTTGGGAAAAAGTCTGCAAGCCTAAGAAGAGTGGAGGGCTTGGTATCATCAATCTTACAGTTCAAAATGAAGCACTCCTTATGAAAGTCCTTCACAAATTCTACAATATACGTAACATCCGCTGTGTTTGATTCGGAATTACTACAATGCCTTTGTGCCCCATGCGACTAGACCAGTTGGATCTTTCTGGTGGCGTAACGTCCTTAAGCGCTTTAACCGCTTCAGTAACATTGCTCTATGTGCTATCTCTCGTGGTGACACTGCCCTCTTCTGGAGTGATGGTTGGACTAGTGACGTCCTACTCTCCAAATTTCCAAGATTGCACTCTTTTGCCATCAATGATCCAAGATTGCACTCTTTTGCCATCGATGATTCACTATCCGTTAGAGAGATGCTCTCCACCCCAGAACCTCTGGACCTGTTCCACCTGCCCCTCTCCTCTCAAGACTTTGACGAGTTACATGAGTTTCGACAATTCATCCTTAATCACAATGAGAATCTGGAGGGCTAATACTTGGCACTACAACTGGGGCAGCTCATCCTACTCCAGAAAATACTATGCTTGGGCCTTTAAAGATATCCAAGCACCTTCTTTCCTCTCATGGATTTGGTCCTCCAAATGCACTTCGAAGCTTAAGGCTTTCACCTGGCTACTCTTGCGAGATAGACTCAACACCAGGGACATGCTGCAAAGACGCAAGTTCGAAATCACTAATGACTACACGTGTGTATTGTGCAACTCTGGTAGCCTGGAGACAAGAGACCACCTCTTCTAGGAATGCACCTTTAGCACCACCTGCTGAAACTCAATTGAAAGTCTGCTGTTACTTTGGTGTCAAAAAATTGTGCCAGTGGCAATGCAAAGGGCAACATTAGCAAAATACCACCGCAAAGGCCTGAAATCAGGAAAATACTGTGCCATCAGTGAGCTCTCTGTTAGGGGTGCAAAATGATGTTCCTACTCTTGCCTTCTTCCACTCCGCTTGTGCCCATGTGCGTCGCTGACGCCATGCAAGCCGATGGGCATGAAAACACCATGGCCTGCCTGTCAAGGACCAGGGCTGCTGCCTGGTTGGGCTCAACAGAGTAGGCTACGCCTAGCTCAACTTTAGCACGTTGCTCAACCGGAACTCATTGTCAGTTGTCCTCATCGAGGCAGTCACAACACAGGTACATGTGTGCGTGAGAGGGGGGGGCGGGCAATAGCAGCTTTGGGTGTGGTATCACCACAACAATGGCTTGAATCTTGAGGTGGCAGGAGAGGGAAGAGGAATGGAAGTTGGATGATGTTATTTTCGATGATTCTCGGGCCTTTGCAGTGAAACTGGCCTAACAAGGACGATTGCAATGGTATTTGTGATGGCACCTGAGCGAGTTATAACATGATTGTTGAATTGCATTGTTGTCAGTTATTAAATGATCTATTTGTGGAGGATCTCCCTCGATGCTACAGGCTAGATAGTCCTATCTCCCCTTTTTTGACCAGAAATCCTATATTCCCTTTGCTTTGTATAACTTGAGTGTCAATTACTTGTGCTGTATATCATTCTTTCATCATGTACTGCACTTCCTATTGATTAACTTACCATGTACAGACTTTGCCAATTTCATTTTTTTGTAGGACATCTCTAGATGCCTACTTTGGGTTCAACATCATCATCACACATGGCCAAACTTTAAAACTGATCCAATGAGGAAGCCTATAGATATGCTAATGCTCAACAAAATAAAAGAGGCATATAGCCAAATAAGGGTAAGTGCCTTCTTCTAAGCTTTACGAATTCTTAAAAGCTCATGTATGAAAAGGGTTTCGAAGTTGGTTAGTCTGCTTGTGCTGCAGTTTGAGCATTTCCCTGTGGAAAGGAAGATGGCTGTCATCCACACGAGGTTTATTACAGTATTATTGAATTAATTAATTTCACCTGAAACTGTAGACAAAGGGGATAAAATCGCGATACCATATGCATCTGCCTTTGCACGATCCCATTACACATTTTCTCCAGTGTACAGGACTAGAGCAGTACGAAAATCGATATGTTCATAACCAAAAACCACTACTTCCTATTCTTTTATTTTTTAGGTGTGTTTGAGCGCATATATGTGTGCTTGAGTGTGTACGCGCTCGCTCTGTCCTATTTCATTAAAGCATAGTAAATTAGTAACCTGCCATGTGGATACATTTAGACATGGGGCTTAGGCAGAGGAAAAATCTAGGATGATTTGTTATTGTCTTAGTGCATCATGCATTGGTATAGAACAATAGGAAAAAACTTCAGTAGCATTTGATAATGTTTTCCTGATGACATGATGCAAATCTCCTGTCCACTATTGTATGTGCAAATCCCCTAGAAACATGCAGAGATCTTGTTTGGAGCTATCATATTTGCTGAAGTACTGCTTGTATGAATTATTATTAGTCTTGTTACCTTTCCATTTCAGATCCTTCCCTTTCTTTATTTGTGAATCCTTCTTGAGTACACAAACTCATATATTATGTAGTCTGTCCTCCTCTTCATCATGAAATACAGCCATCGACCAACACAGATATGAACTCATTGTAAACATAAGCCTTCATATGTCCACATATTATGGACCACTGCACTTTCTGTGAAATTGTTGAATAAAATGGACAAAACTAGTATATGTAGGAGGACTGCATATATGTACCACTCGTATATTATGTAGTATGTTCTATTCGTCATGAAATACAATCACCTGTCAACACAGGTACGAATTAATTGTAAACGTAGACTTCATATGTCTACATCATATTATGTACCACCACACTTCGTGTGAAAATTGGACAAAATCAGGTGTAGGAGGAACTGCATATCTTTTTTAGTGAAGAACAGGTGCTTGAACCCATGACCTCAACCACAACAACCTTGTGCCCTGCCGCTCGGTTACATGGGTGCCTCCAGACTAGAACTATGATTTTTTTTATTCTTGAACTCTAATGATACTATTTTCAGTTGAGGTAGAATGCTTCCGTCAACTTATTTTTTTGAGGGAAGTTCCATCAACTTATTATAGTCCATTTTTTTCAGAGTGGGGGTTTTGATGCTGTTGCTCTTGTTCATTCATATGAGAATGAAAGATCTGTTGGGCATCAGAAAACAAGGCTATCAGCTCTCAGTGTAATTTTTTAAAACCAGTGCATACTTTTCTCCTCTCAGTTGTAAAATCTAGTACTGGTGGTTGCGTTGTAGTTAGATAATCTATGCTTATTTGCAGTATTTCCTGTTAGATGATGTATCTATGAATTCAAAATTCTTGTGATAAAATAGGTTCCTCCTATGGGGCTTCTTTATCCCAGAGTTCTCGTTCCAGAAGAGTACCCTCCACCTCCTCGATCTTGGTGAGACTTTGTTCTCTCTATTTTGGTGATTGTGCCTTTTGATATGATTTCTTCAAGCAAGTTATATGTATGTTTCCAGGTTCCAAGATTGTGATGACATGCTGGAAGATACTTGGCAAACAAATGACAGTCTTTCTGGGAATGGTGGGCTTGGCGTGTGGGACAGTTATCCAATGTTTCCCAATAGATTAAAGAAATTTGATAATATCGGCCTTGTAGAAGCCATTGTCAGTAGTGTTCTTTCAACAGGTAGTGTCTTTCTTAATATCTCACTTCCCTGATAAAGAATCTTTTCTAACAACTGGTGACCGCAGGACGTATTGACCTCCAAAGGAAGCTGTTCTGTAGTATTCAGCTGGTAAAGTATCAGTATCCTTTTTTTTTATTTCAATACCTTTCTATCATGCAAAAAAGGAACAGATTGAGGGGTGCTAAATGTGCTTTCCAGGTTGGTGGCGTAGCTTCGACAGCAGGCCTGGCACCAGTTCTCGAACAAAGGTTTGTTGTCACCTTGTTCTGATATTATTTAATGGAAGACTACTGGAATAGTTGTGCGGAAAGCTACAACTGTGCCACCTTGTGTAGCTAGTGCACAATTGTCCCAAGCAACTGTTTTGATGTTTTTGTATTTCCTAGCCTTTGTTGAAAGATCTTCTTTTGCGAAAATGAACATTGCTACGCTGCTGCAATATGACTGTTGCTAATGTGCCCCCCTTTTGCGAAATTTGGTCAGCATACTACTATTTCCTGTAAATCGAGCAAGCATTTGTTAATCTATTTTTTCCTTTTGCTCAGGGTTCTTAATACTATTCCATCAAACCAACCGGTCGAGAAAGTTGAGGTGTGTCTTCTTGCAAACCAAGGATGTGAATTCAATCTTTTAAATTGGAATGCGCACTCCATTTCTTGAGATTAACATGTCTGAATTTTATGATAGGTTCATTTCTCAACGATCTATTATTTCTTGTTTTTAACCTCTCATCATAAACAAATAGGTATTACAGTCAAGGAGAAATCCATTGTTTGTCCCATGGAAAGGAGGTGTGGTAAGTAACATCTCTTTTGAATCTGGCCTGGTATCTTGTGTGATGCATTGTGAAGTAGGAATATGCATTTTCTATTGCTCGCTATTGCTAATAAGACAAGTTGATGCAAGTTTTATATGCCTCTCACATGCTAGCTGACATTTTTTAGTACAATTTCTGCAAACAATTGAATCGAAAAATTTCCTTTTGAAAAATATCATGATTGTTGCATAAAAACTGTGCCCATCATGAGCTGATAACAATAATCCACTCCTAATCATGATTCATGAGTTCAGACATGGGCAATGTAGGTTATCGCATACTGTTACACTATCAGGAAGCAGACCACCATCATAAGCCAGAGTTAAGTAGTCACAGGCATGCGGTTCACTTGCACATGGATGCTGTATAGTTTAGCTGTTAGTGTCCCAGTGAGATTATTATTGATGGACATAGTCGCTAGGTCTAAGGTCTGTCATGCTTAGATTCCAAATTTCTCCAAAGTTCCTTTCCCATTTTTTGTTTATTAAATGCAATTTTTGGGCACATGTCATCTGGGTGTGTCCAAATAAAATAAAATCTGAAAAATAATAGAAAAATGGGGGAAAATATTCTTAACAGGGATATAAGAACGTTGGAATTAGGCTGATATGCCATGTGGTGTTGCTACCTTGTTTACGGGTCACATGTTTTAACACATGGCTGCTCACATCATCCCAATGTTGGTGGGAATGTAATTGGTGTTAACAGGTGGTAACCATCGAAGCATCAAAAGAATGGAAACTGATTAACTAGATAGAAACTAAGACAATCTGATTGAAACTTACGGAATAATGGAAACCAGACCAAAATAACTTAACAGAAAATAGGTGGACCTGTCTGACTGGAGAAATTGGGAAAAGGGCATGATCACGTTAGTGAAAAATTGATGGCATTTGATAAGTTCATATCAGAGGTTCTTAAAGTTAACAGTAGGCTGCAAATGAGTGTAGTGTACCTTACTCCTTTCTTCATTTTTTTTCCCCTTTCTTGTGCTCTCCAGCTCCTATGTTTCAAATTCTTAAATCCTACTTTACACTCGGACAGATTTTGGGCGTCCTTGATATTGGCCGTGATGCTTGGATCCACAGAGAAGATTGGATTAAAAATGGAGTTCACATTGGGAGTGGCAGAAAATACAAGGATTCCTATTTTCTTCAAGCACAAGCAATGTGTTACTACAATACATAACAGGTGCTCTCTCTCTCTCTGCCTCCATATGCACGTGCACGCAATCAGTAGATGATTTGTGTATCTGTTTCCATGCTCGGTTCTCTTTCTAAGTTGTATTGGTGCATCTTCACACAGTTGGAATGTATTAAATATAGATATGTATATAGGATGATTTGGCCTTTACGAATAAGATGCACATCTGTGAATAAGATGCCAAGTGGGTCTCAAAGGTGGAAAAGGTCCTGATCTCTGTCGAGCCCACACTGTAGTGCTCCATGAGCCTAAACATAAAGGGAGTGTTGAAGCATGAAATATAAATAGGATATCTGCACTATGTAACATCCCTAAAATTCGCATGAAATTTGAAAATAACAATTTTGGTGGATTCAAAATTTTTTTGAAGACCTTTCTTTTCCAAACAACGTGGACATTTTTGGCAAACTAAAAGCTAACATTCTCATCCAAAGCATCTGGGTAAAATTACGTCGAGCCCACATCATTGAGCCTAAACATAGAGGGGCTGTTGAAGTATGAAATGTGAATAGATTATCTGCATTTGCTCAACAACTTGAAGCTTTTTGTTGAAATAGTTATTGCATGAACTTTGGAACTCTGTTCTACCGAATTTTTTGTATGTTGTTGTGCAGGCTATGTATTACCGAATCCTAAGAAATACAGAATTCACATTTTTACGGGTGGTTTGAATACGTGTTAACTATCTTGGAATGCATTCTTTTGGCTGCAATTATTGGCAGAAAACTCGGATACATCAGAAGGGGGAACATCTATGCCGAGCTTGTCAAGGGACATAGAGAAGAGACCTGGAGAAGGCCGGTCTTCTGTCTTCCCCTTCAGTCAGAAGTAGAACGGTCTAGCATTTTAGGGATGCGTGTAAACATGTTTTTCTCACCGTAATTTACTGTTACTTGTAAAGTAAAACACAAGGCATGTCATCTTCTTCCTTCCTATGTAAACTTTATAACACTTCTCAATCATGGCATTACTCCATCTTTTCCGAAAAGCCAATTTCTTTAGCTAAAACCTAATGTGCCTTTTATTTTCGATATCACATCCGTCCAGTTGTTGTACACTGATATTCAGGGCGTTCTCCATTGATTCTTGATTTATCTGAAGATGATCATCTTCACAAATATAACATACAAGCTTCAAATTTTCAGGATCATATCAGGCATTTCCCATCCGCAGATATCCATGCCCGATTGATTAGCCTTTTCTACTGCATGTACACTTGAATCATGTGGTTGCGAGCGGCCGGACGGCCAGAGGCAGCCTTACCAGGTGATCTAAGCTCCCAGCAAGGACAATCTCGCCGAAGCTGAAAGGCCCTGACGCCCTGATCACATTCAACTCAATCACGACCTCCTGTGTCCCTCCGGGAGCTATCTCGAACCACCCTGGCCGCACGACGACGGCTACTCCGTCCGGCGGTAGAGCGGAGCAGATGTATCTCTCGGCGTTTTTCGCCACGTTCGTCACCCTACGCCGGATGGATAGAGACCCTCGGAGCGCAGCGACGGTGATGGACGGCAGGTTGAGGTCCACCGGAGAATCTAGTGGTGCTGGGCACCCTGCTCCGGCAGCGGCCCGGACGTCAACGGGGCTGAGCTGGGGCAACGAGCAGAGGAAGCTGATGTAGTCCTTGAACCACGATTCGAGGACGAGGCCGGGGTCGAGAGCACTGGCGGGGTTGACGAAGCCGGCACCATAGCCGAACGGCGTCGCTGGGTGCAACACGCCAAGCTCGAAGCCCTCCGACATGATGGGGCTCCCGCTGTTGTCATGCCTCCGCGCGGTGGTCGACAGCGCGGAGGCGATAGCGGACGGCCCCCAGGACGGATGCTGCTGCATGACGAGCGCCGCGACGCCACCGACGTGCGGCGCCGCCATGCTGGTGCCCGAGATCATCGCGAAATGGCTGCTGGCGAGTATCGGCTCGCTGGCGCTGAGGGCGCTCCATGCCGCCCATATCTGGTCGCCGGGCGCGAGGACATCCGGCTTGAGCACGTCCGCCGGCGTGGATTCCCGGTCGGCCACGTCCGGGCCTCGCGACGAGTACCGCGCCACCACCGGCGCCGCGTCCGTGAACGTGGCGGCCCTCCCTTCCGTGATCGCCGCGGTGGCGCCGAACACGGTGGCGCTGCCTCCGTACACCGTGTGCTCCGCGTAGTACGACCACATCACCTGCCATGGCGCACCTGAGCAAGCGTCGTAACACGAAAAGTATGAGTTGATGGTGCACCTGAGCGTCGGCGACGCGAGGGACCATGACGCCGGGGACGGAGAAGGGGAGTGGCTGCGCGACGAAGTCGCCGTACCGAGCGTCAGCCACGAGGACGAAGCCGGCGAGCCCGAGAGCCTCCGCCACTCCGAGGACGGCGGTCACCGTCGACGTGCCGTCGTAGAACCCCCGCGAGAACGAGCAGACGACGATGCTGCCACGTAGCACGCCAGCACGCCGGCGCAGCGCCTCCGCGTCCTGGCACTCCTCCGCCTGGTCCATGGCGGCGACATCCGGAGCCGCGGCAGCGTCCCTGGCAGCGACGAGCCTGTACTGTCGCAGGCCATCGCCCGGAGTCGGCGCTGACAGGCCGAGCCCCGGGATCCGGTGGCCGTCACCGAGGACCAGCCACTGCTTGTAGCTTCGGCCGGTGGTGCCGGCGGCGACGGTGGTCACCCACGGGCTGTAGGAGACGACGGAGGACTCCGCGGGGCCTCTGTTGCCGGCGGCCTGAGCCACGAACACGCCGGCTCTCCTTGCGAACAGGAGAGCGACGTCGAGCATGCTAAGGAACGTGACTTTGCTCGGAGGGCGCGCATCTGGCCCAACAGACAACACTAACACGTCCACGTTGTCCTGCACTGCCTAATTGAAACTAATCTAGGTTGAATTCACTAGTATAAATCAGGATTCGAAATGTTCTTACTTATTCTCAAGAAAAGAAAAGAGGAGAAAGATTCATGCATGTTCTTAATTACCTGATCTATGGCTGAAATAAGATCAGCAATGGTCCCTCCTGCCGGGTATATAGCCTTGTACACAGCTAACCTATAAATGATAGTGTACAACATGCATGCGGTATAGTTAGAGAAGTAACTCAGCCAAAATGTGAATTAATTAAACCAGCTGATCATTAGGTAAGAAAAGACAAGGATATGTCTATCTAGTTCCTTGATTTTTTAATTCTTCAAACATTTAGATCAATATTTAACCTCTTCACTCACTTTATGTATAACATATAAACTAAAAATTATATTATATTAAATTTTTACTACTTTTAATACTATAATTTTAGACTAACGATGTGTAATTTTGAATAACTGAGATTTACAAAACATTAAAATAACTGAGAATTAACAAATCTAGAAAATTAAACCAGTTGATGTCCTGCCTTGCACTTGGCGCCATTCCGCTGGCGAAGCCATACATTGCGCCACCAACAACCACCGGCACTCCCCGGTTCCCCGCGGCGATAGAAGCGACGTGGCTACAAAAGATAGCACTGATTAGTTTTAACATTTTATTGGGTATTCACTGGTCTTTAATGTAAGTTAAAATTCAACTGAGTGCAAGACAAAGCAAAAGAGAAAGCACCACATCAACATACTTTCTCCATACCACGGATTTCAATACAGTGAACAAAAGTTCACCAAAAATGAAAAACACATTAAGCCATACATACAATCATAAACCTACTCGATGTCTCTAAGAAACAATGAAAACTAAAAATGCATAGTTTGTCCTTGGATGATGTGCTTATCTAGTTAGCCACAACACTTCCCTAATCATTTCTATACGCAACTACACAGCAATGACAATGAAGAAATTAAGCGAGACTGTAACTAAAACAGGAGCATGTAACTTAAAAATTGAGCGAGACTGTAACGAAAAAAAGATTTACTTACTTGCTGACGTAGTAGCGGATTTGTATTTTCAAATGCTACATCACAAATTTTTGCAGTAATAAGTCGGTCCGTATGCATGTGTGATGCAGAGTTCAGAAGATTTACTCTTTGTCGTCTTAAGAACATAAGATTTTTCCCCCTAAAAACAACTAATCCAATTGAACATCACACCTGCCGTGCCCATCGGCGTCGAACGGCGACAGGTCGCGCGAGGCATCGAGGGGGAGCGCCGCCGCCGCGCCGGCGGCGAAGTACCTCGCCGTGACGATCTTGCCGTTGCACGATCCAGGCGGGAACCGCTGCCCGGCGCTGCAAACACCTGGAAACGGCTCCCCGCCGCAGCTCGACGCGACGGCGTCGCCGGCGTCAGGCTGGCGAGGCGCGTACGCGAAGCTGGGGTGCGCGGGGTCGATGCCGGTATCGACGACCCCGATCAGCATCCCTTCCCCGTCGTTCTCCTCCCTGCCCCCGCCGCCTGGCCACACGCTGTAGGGAAGGCCGAGGAGCCGCGGCGTGTAGGTGGTCATGAGCCTCGTCCCTCCGTCCTCCTCCACCGCCACCACCTCCGGCGCCGCCCTCAGCCTCTCGACCTGCGACGGGGTCGTGTGGACGGCGAACCCGTTGACGGCGTGGTGGAAGCTGTATAGCTTGCGGTACTTGCCATCATCCATGGTGCGGCGGAGGAGGCGGTCGTGGAGACGCGCCGCCCTCCTCTTCTCCGCTTGGTACCACGTCGTCGTGTTCTCTTGCGCTTGCTGCTGCGGAGACGCCATGGGCTCGCCTTGCACCAACACGAGGTAGATGGCGGCTGGTTTCTCGCCATGATCATCGAACTTTGCTCTCACCAACACCACAAACAGCGTGAGAATTAGCAGAGAGCAGTACGGCCGAGACATGGCAAAGTGCAACAAAACTAATTTTGCTCTGATGATAGATGTGCATGCTGTGACAGAAAGAAACTGTAAGATTGTTGATGTGTAACTGGCTTAATTAGTTCGTTCAAAGTGTTATTGGTCAGTCGGCAAAGCTTTGAGCAAAATTTGAGGTTACAAATCTAACAAGCATGCAGCTTTTCTATGCATGCATAGTTTACGTTTCCAGTTTTGCATGGGAACGTTTACGCATGGCAATGTGTTGAACGTGAGTCACGGTGTGCGACATTTGCGTCGGTGTTTCTTGCATGATGCACGGGAAAAGGACGCCGGTTAAAGTTAGGGTAAACTCTTTGAGCATCTGTAATTTACGGGTGACCGTACCCACGATCAAGTTCTGACAGTTACAGTAAAGCTGTCGGAACAAAAAAAAACAAATCAAGTTTCAACTATAATACAATTAACTTCCAACTAACGAAAAAAGAGCTTTTAACCCTGCAAATATCAGCTTTCAACCACAAAATAATCAACTTTCAAGCTGTCAGAACTTGACCGTGCCCACGGTCAACCGCCCATTATGATTTTCGAAACTCTTCCCGTCGGACGTGCGACAGGACGTTTCAATCGAACCGCTCCTCCATCGTTTATCCCGCCTTCCATCCAACGTGCATGCACCTTTATCCTTTTTCTAATTAATCCCACAAATTACGCCAAGTTGTTATTTATCACCAGCGGAGAGAATAGGCATCGTAAAACCAAAACGAAACCGACGACTCCTCTATCCCTCCACACCGATGGCAACTCTCCATCTCCCTGCACAGTGAGCACCGCACGAGATGTGGCCACGGCAGCGACAGAGGCTAGTTGGCTTGGCATCTCGCACGGGCAACGGAAAGGCGCCGCAGGCGCAACGGGGTCCATTTACATCACCTGTAAGCGGGGCGACAGCGGTGGCCACATCATTGGTTGCCGGGAGGGAACACACACTTCAGCGCAGCTAACAAAACAACGCAACCGGCTCGGCAAGAAGCGGTGTTCGGCCACCGCACTCAGCGGCACGGCATGCCTATGCAAAGTGGCGATGCAGAGTCATCGTGGTCAGAACACGTGGTGCGGCTGGGCTGTGGCCGTGGTCGTGGCATGCGACGCCATGCCCAGTGCCTGTGGTTGGCGATGTGCCTAGTCTTTGTCTTCGTTTCATGGAAATTCTAGTTAGATGAAAAAAAATTCTCATTTTCTTGGAAACAAAAGTCGGTTTCTTTACAAACAAATGCAATCGTTAAAACAAAATATTTTTATTTTTTGGAAAAAAATCATATTTCTCTTGGAAGTAACTAAGCGATGGAAACAAAATTTTAATATGTTGGAAATAAAATATACTATCACATTAGACATAAAATTTTTGTAGGATTCAACAAAAGTTCTAATTCTATATCTCTCCTATTTCTATGATTTTAGAATTAGGCCTTTCAAAAGGTGATAGGAAAGGCTTACACCTATTTGTGATGTAAGCAATTTCTCGAGGTGTCGACAAAAGGAGACATCTTTATTGATGCCTTTGTGGTTTCTAATAAAACATATTAGAAACCTAAAAGACAAGTTTTATGTGAATTTGTCCTCCTTATTTTTCTTGCCTTTTGGTTTATCATGTCAGGTGCTCCCATTTATGTTATTCTTCAATTCACATAGAATGACTGAGCTTGAAATTTTATACACGCGTAAGGTCTAATTGAGAAGTAAATCTAAAATATATTTGGTTTTTTTTCTTGCTAATTCTATGCACACACATGCACGAGTGCCCTAAACCTTACTCGAGATCGACAACTCAGGTTGGGTTTCATGATTTTAGTCGGCACGCCTTGAACTCAGCTCGGTCAGAGCTCGACTAAGGTTCGCAACAAAATCAAAGTGTACCAAATCAAAAAAGGAGGCTAGCAAAGGACTGGTGCGTTTCTTAGACAGGCGAGCCCAAGTTCGTCAGATCATCATTTCCAATATGGGTTCAGGACGGACAACAATCGCGCCGTACCTATTCCAGCGACCCGACGGATTTGCAGGGCAGGGTGCAAACCGGCTAATCTGAGCCAAGACAGAAATTGGGTCGGACCGAGGTGTAAAGGGCCAGATTTATTAGTTCACTCGGGCTCAACCCGTAAGAAGAAATATAACCCAGAACTGCTAGCTCCAGCCCCCCGATGAACGTGGGGTGACAGGTCCGCGCCACCGGACCCGGCTGACTCTAGCTGCCACCACGTCCTCTTTTACATAGGTACCCAACGATGTATATTCCCCGTATGGGACTAAAAAGTTTCATCGAGACCGTATGTCTGGACTTCAAAACCATGGTGCTCGCCATGTTGTCGCCCTGTCCTGCTTCCAATACAACCATGATCGATGCTGGCGGCGCGGCTGATTTCTCGCCATGATCGATCGTCAAATCATTGCTCTCTCGCGCCATGCACGGCAAGCATGGGCGTGTGCTGCAAGCAAACGTACAAAATGTTCAAGGGAAACTTTTATCATCTGCGGTCCGATCGTGACATTTGTTGGCCAACAGTTCAGTGGTTCATCAAAGACGTCTTCTTACCTATATAATCTTCTCATCCATCGCTTAACCCTAATCTCTTGTCATCGTTGATCCTGACTGGGCGCGACCCTTGCTGCCCTCCTCTTCCATGACGACAGGAGCAGGCCGTTTGTCGCTGTCCTCCTCTAACCGAAATAATTCCGGTTACCACTTTTGGAAAACTGAATTAAATTCTGTAAAATCGGTTTCAATCATCGGTTAACAGAATAAGCCGAATTTTCATGGATATGCTATTATTTTGGTGGACATGTTAAAGAAATAATCCGGTTAACCAAAAAACCAAATTTTCGTGGACATTTTAACCGAATAAACTGAAATATGTTAAAGTTTACTATTGGCTGTTGTCTCATCTATTTCGATTTAAACCAAAATCATCTAAAAACCGAAAAAACCGAGACCGATTAGAAGATTTTTCTTTTGAGGTCCCGATTAGAAGATGTTACATGACATAAGCTGGTTCATCTATATTTCGGTTTAAACCGAAAACCGAAACCGAATTTTCGGTTTACAACATTGCACAACATATTTTGGTTTTCATTTTTCAAAAACCGAAATCTTCAAAAACCGAAACCGAAATTTCGGTTAAACCGAATGCCCAGGCTGACTCAGCAGAAGCCACGTCGGGGAGCACGCCTTGTCGATTCCTTTCACCATGATGTCGTTGTTGTGCCCTGCGATGGGCGTCAGGAGCATGCCGTTCGTATGCACGCCCCATCGACAATAATGGCGGTCGTAACCATATTTTGAAGAGCTCGCTTGCTACCTCATTGGCCACCACATCACACAGCTTGTCGATCGTCACGGGTCAGGCACTCGTCATTGTCGGTGCTAACGATTTTTCATTCTGCTTATGCATGTCGTTTTTGTGCCATGACACAGAATGACCGTTACAATACCACAAATTTGTTCCCGCAATCTTTTTATGATCTTGTTAAGCATTTTGTTCCACAAGCGTATGCCTCCAGATGCATCACAGAAGTGGTGGCTTAGTTTTATTGCATTGTAGGATCTTTGATAGCACGAAAATTTTCCATTACAATTGTTCGGTCTCACAAATAAAATATTATTGTCAAACAGTGGGAAAAAAGTTTCATTATACACAAAAAGTTGTTTTCATCTTAGAAAAATATATTTCAATACTATGATAAAAGTGTTTTCTATCACAGAAAATATTTTCGTAACAGTTTCCATCGCCTGGCACATGAATAATAGCTCCAAAGCCCAAAATAGCTGCATTAGAATGTCTGATCTATAGACAGTGGCTCTCTCTATGTTTTTTCGTAGTTGCGGCCGAAAAATAATGAACAGATAACAGTCAGCGGTCAGTTCCAACATCGCACCGTTGTCACTTTTCACTCTCTCCCCCGCGCCGCGAAAACATTTTCACCATCTCAGTTTTTACTTTCCCTACCCGCCAAAAATTATTTCCCTCCTCCCATCACCCGCCAAAAAAAATCGCCCAAACCCCTTAAAACCCCTCTCCCAAACCCCGCCATTCCCCCCTCCCCATCATCTCCACCAGCGCCTCCCGCGCTCCAATCTCCTCCTCCACCACCCCCGCCCCCGCCGCCGGTTACTGGTCCCCTCCCTTCCTTCCCGTCCCGTTCGCCCCCACGCCGGCCGGCCGACGCCATGGCGTGCTACGGCGGCGTCGACGACTTGCCCGACCAGTCCGTCCTCTTCGCCGACGAGATCGCCGCCGTCCGCGCCGTCCTCGGTGCTGGCCTCCCCGTGGCGTGCGTCGTCGCCGCGCTCTCCCGCTGCGGCGGCAACACCGAGCGCGCCGTCAACGCGCTCCTCGACGACACCGCCGGCGCCGGTGCCAACGGCGGCGGCGAACCCAAGAAAGTTCGCGTCAAGGTGGAGCCCGACCTCGCGGCGCCGCCTCCGGTGAAGGTGAAGGCCGAAGCCCGCGGCGATGTCAAGAAGGAGCGCCCCGACGGTTCGCCGCCCGTCAAGGCGGCGCCTTTACTGCTGCGCCCTGTCAAGGAGGAGCAGACCGACCGTGGCCTCGTCGGCGACTGCGGCATAAGCCTCGTGCCGAGGCAGGTCAAGGCGCACCGCGAAGAAGAGGTGGCGTTCATCGATGCCGTGCCGAGGTCCAAGAAGAGGGCCCGTGAAGAAGACGTCGTCGATCTAACCACGACGCACCCGTTGCCGTACCTCAACCCGAGGCCGATCCGGGCGATGCCTCTGCCGGAGGCCGCGGAGATGTACAACCCGCCGCCGCCGGTGAGGGCCATTGAGCCCGCGCCCGCACCCGCGCCGTCGAGCGATTGGAGGATGGTGGTGGCGCCGCCGGAAGCCGAGTTCGGCGAGTTCCCGCCCGAGCGCGACTGGTTCCTCGTCGAGAAGGCCTACGTCACCGGGCTGTCCACGCACAGCGGGAGGAAGATCATGGACGCCGGCGAGATCGTCCACTTCGCGTTCCCGTCCTACGACAGGTTCCATGGCGGGGTCAAGGTGTCGGTCAAGAAGGCGGTGGCGTTGGCGCAGATCGTGCGCTTCTCGACCAAACGCGCCGGAGAGGTTGTTGCCCATCACTCTTGTGACGCACAAACACATGACTGGAAATTTGGAATTGATAATCTTTGTGGAAAATCATCTTAATCTTGTTTATATGATGGTTAATTGTAGATTGGGAAGCTATCTTCGGAGTGGACAAAGTGCCTTGTCCCGCTGGTGAACTCTTCCAAGGTTAAGATCCAGGGGAAGATCGTGTTTCCGACGATGGAACTGAAGTTGATGCAGGACATTTTGCTCTATATGAGGTTAATTACTGATGATCATACACTCTTGCTGTTTTCATTTGTTCTGTTTGTTTGATTGCGCCATTTTGTTGGTTTGGTTGTACAAATGCTGAATGTTGTTTCTGCAGCTTCTACATCCACAAGTCCGTATTCACCGAAGGCGATAACTCATCCTTGAGCCAGCTCGCTCCTGCGAATGTTGATTATTCCGACAATCCTCTTCATGCCCTTTTCAAATTACTCAAACTAAGGGCATCTCACAAGGTATCATTCAAGCCAATTCCTTCAACTTTGCAGTTCTTGCAGTGGGCTTGATGAATGACTGATTTCCTTTTATATGCTGATGTTTGTCATGGGCAGGCTGGTTTCACTCTTGATGACCTCACAAGAAAGCGATCATGGAATCTGAGGGTGGGCTACAGATTATCTTGTTGCTTATTGCTGTTATCGGTTGTTCAGTATATATATGTATCTGTAGCATTTATAATACGGCATGTATACAATGAAACGATGCCTAGTGGTGTGTCTGTGTGTGCATTTATATCGATGCACAATATGTATAGCTTTTCTTACTGCTTGCTTGGCATTCTTGTTTTTTGGTTCTTTGTATTGATCTTTAATGCTTATTATTTGTTCTGATATGTGAATTAGGGTGATGTGAATGGCGAAGATGAATCCACTTCTATTGTTGGACTCGAAACACAGTGCACAGCTGGCAAAACTTTTCCAGAGCAAGGTACATATGAGCAGGCTATTTCGGAGGCTGCCTTGAACAAAATTATCGGCACAGCTGAAACATATGACTTGAAGGTAACAGTAGGAGTGCACTTCTGCTTTGACTCTTATCACACCCCTATTTGCGTAAAATTAATTCATGATTTTGTATGTTACCTGGTAAAACAGGAAGCAGAGCCCCCAAATACTCTTGTTTCGGTTCTAAAACCATACCAGAAAGAAGCTCTCTTCTGGATGTCTGAATTGGAGAAGGGAACTATAGATGATGAAGCAAAAGAAACTATTGATCCCTGCTGGAGTGCCTATAATATTGCTGACACGTATGTGCTTTTCATTGTTTTTGTATAGTTTTGAAAGAAATTTGATAATGGTCAGACTAATAACTGAGAATTTTAATCTCTCTTTCCAGGAGGGCTCCTACAGTGTACGTTAATGTTTTCTCTGGTGAAGCAACAACCCGGTTTCCAAGTTTAGGTTGGACCACACGAGGAGGGGTAAGTCTTTATGAGGGTTGCTCATGTATGTGCCTGTTATAGGTTATATTCGAAAATGTAGTGTTTTGCCATTTCCCCCCCTGATTCGTCTTGTTTCGTGGTAGATTTGCTAATGCTGTTTTGTATGTACCCAGCAGATATTTCATTAACAATTGACTACATAGGATTGCCTTTTGTTGAGAGGATCCTGGAATGTGGATTAACACATAAATTAGAGCTTTGCTTGTCTACTATTACATCATGTCTAGTAGGGAGATGTGATAAATGTTTTTCTGTGCATGTTTGACCAATACCATCTGACTATTCTTACCACTCTGATGCTAGTTGATAAACTTTAGTCCTCAAGAAATGGTTCTTTCAATTTTGTTATGTTCTTGTGTGAATATGAATGTTTCATAATTTTTTGGATGTTATGCATTTGCCTAATTGGACTATAGTTACATGGTGATGTCGTAAGAAATATTCATGTATTATCTTTGGCTTTGTAGATACTGGCAGATGCAATGGGTCTTGGCAAAACTGTCATGACTATTGCTCTAATACTTTCAGATCCCAGAGGTGAGCAGTCCAACAACATAAAAAGAGATATGAGGCGTGTAACCGATCATGAGACCAGAGCACGCACCTTGAGATCCTCTGTAAGAGGAGGTACCCTTATTGTGTGCCCAATGGCATTATTGGGACAATGGAAGGTAAGCAATCATCTCTGGGGTTAATTCCTAAATAATTTAAAAGATTCCTCCAAAGTCTCCAGGGTTAATTATGTATTCATGTCAAGTGTTTTGTATTCAATGAACTGTCTTAACAAATATTATTGTAATGTCTGCAGTCAACTTCAGATTAGCTGAAAGGCAGTGCTAGGTTGCAGTTTATCATATTTTTCGTGCACTCGCATGTTCAAGCAAATTGTTTGCTTGCATTTTTTTCCTAAGTTCTGCAAGTTCCATTGCACAAGAGAAGTAATAATGAGCATTGTCCTTCCCTGCAGGATGAATTGGAGGCACACTCAACACCAGGAGCTCTTTCGGTGTTTGTATACTATGGTGGTGACAAAACTGGTGACCTTGCACTGATGGCTGAGCATAGTGTTGTCTTAACGACCTATGGTGTCCTTCAATCAGCTCACAAAGCTGTAAGATTTTGTCATTGGGCCTTTATCTCCAGTATCAGGTTGATAGTTTTGCTTGGAGGAAACATGCCTATCACAATTTAGCTAATGTAAATGGTAACTTTAACAGGATGGCAGCAGTGCCTTTCACAAGATATATTGGTACAGAATTGTGCTCGATGAAGCACATGCAATTAAATCTCCAAAGACCAAAGTGGCCCAAGCAGCATATTTATTAAACTCGCAATGCAGATGGTGCCTTACAGGTACACCATTGCAGGTACGTTCATGGCCATTGCGTTTGTATTTGTTTTTCAGTACATTCTTTTGAACTGCCACAATTCTAATTATTAACGATTTTGTAAAGTATTAACCATATTTTTCATAGTTTCTGGAAAAGCTAGCTTATTATGATCACATTGCTGCAGAATAATTTGGAGGACCTTTACAGTCTTCTTTGCTTCCTACATGTAGAGCCATGGTGCAGTCTAAATTGGTATGGCTATTTCAGGCTACTCAATACATTTTTTTCTCAAACACCAGACTACTTAATTCATATATTTGTTGTTGGAGTTCAGAGAACCTGATTCATAAGCTGTTTCGATTTCTCTCTCTAGGTGGCAGAGGCTGATTCAGAAACCTTACGAGAATGGGGATGAGAGGGGATTGAAACTTGTCAAAGCTATTCTTAGGCCACTCATGCTGAGGAGAACAAAGGAAACAAAAGACAAGATGGGAAAGTGTGCATTTTCTTATTTCTTTGAAGTTCTGAATTGTGTCAATAATATATCATATCTGGCCTCTTGGAAGTATTGTTGATCAAAACATTCTAATGCCATTTTCAGTCCAATATTGGTCCTCCCTCCAGCTCATATTGAGGCTGTGGAATGCGAACAATCTGTTGAGGAACGTGATTTTTATGAAGCGCTTTTCAGGAGATCAAAGGTATATATTTTTGTTTAACTTTGGTTGTTTTAGTTGATACAGGAGATGGAATCTTTAGATGGTCTCTATCATGACTGAGTTTTTAACTGACATGGTACACCAACAGCAGAATTCCTGTTGGTCTTGGTGAAATTCAACTGATCTATGCCTTGGACCACTATCAGCATAGTTACGAAAGATAATGGATAAGATTCTTTTGCATGTCTAACTCAAAATGGTCTTTCCAACAGGTTCAATTTGATAAGTTTGTGGCACAAGGCAATCTTCTGAGCAACTATGCTAATATTCTTGAGCTACTTCTTCGGCTAAGGCAGTGCTGCGATCACCCTTTTCTAGTCATCAGGTTAGCCATTCATTGCAAGAAAAAAATTACTGCCTTGCATTTGCATTCATCATCTCATCCTCTAACCCCTTTGCTGAATTGTTAATGTGCAGCAAAGCTGATACTAAAAAGTATCATGACCTTGACCAGCTAGCACAGCGGTTCCTTGAAGGTGTACAAAGTGATTCTGGACGATGCAGTGCGGTACCCTCACGAGCATATGTAGAGGAGGTTGTTGAAGAAATCCGCCAGGGTGCGACCACGGAGTGCCCTATCTGCCTTGAGTCAGCTTCTGATGATCCTGTGCTCACGCCATGCGCGCACCGTATGTGCCGTGAGTGCCTTTTTTCTAGCTGGAGGACTCCAGCTGGGGGGCCATGCCCTCTGTGCCGAAGCTCAATCACCAAAGCTGAGCTCATCGCATTGCCTGGTCAGTGTCGCTATGAGGTTGATGCCAAAAATAACTGGAAGGATTCATGCAAGGTGGCCAAGCTTATCATGATCCTGGAGTGCCTTGAGAAGAAGAGGGAGAAGAGCATTGTGTTCAGCCAGTTCACTTCTTTCTTTGATCTTCTGGAGATTCCCTTTACTCAGAAAGGAATCAAGTTCTTGAGGTTTGATGGGAAGCTGAGCCAGAAGCATAGAGAAAAAGTTCTCAAGGAGTTCAATGAAAGCCAGGACAAACTGGTATGCAGTACCTATTTCTAGCCTGCTCTTATTTCATCTCTGCGTTGTTTATTCCTGAATCATCACATTTGCTGATCCTTTGGCCTGGAAATTAGGTGCTACTAATGTCACTCAAAGCTGGAGGTGTAGGCCTGAACCTAATTGCTGCCTCAAATGTCTTTCTCATGGTAATTCTGCTATACCTGTCAATCCAGTGATTTATCTCACAACAAAAGATTCCAGTGAATTGGCAATGCTCTTGACTTTACTAACTGGCCACATCAAAAAATTGCTGTGTTCATATAGGATCCATGGTGGAATCCTGCAGTGGAGGAGCAGGCTATCATGAGAATCCACCGTGTCGGGCAGAAGAGAGCGGTCCAAGTCAGGCGATTCATCGTCAAGGTTAGTAAATAGCTACCCTTGAGCTGCATCATTTGAAATTCCCAGGTAACCAGCAACACTCAATGTTCTTGCCGTGTGGATCTCAGGATACTGTCGAAGAGCGGATGCAGCAGGTGCAAGCGCGCAAGCAGCGGATGATCTCTGGGGCTTTGACGGACGAGGAGGTCCGTAGCTCGCGCATTGAGCAGCTGAAGATGCTGTTTAGATGAGTTTTGCCATGAAGTGCAGGATTTTGTATAGTTCATATTTTGCATCCCAGACTTGATAGGACTTACGAAAGATGACCATAGGTTGTAGGGTTCAGACCTTTGTTGATGGGGATGGAATGGGTGAAGAACCATGTGCCCATCCAATTTCGTGGATATATCCCCCTGCTCATGTATATTTTGTCTAGTTATTATGAATGAGAAAGGGCCTCTGATAAATCCTAATCTGTTGTGGAAGAATGGTTACTACCATCCACTAGCATCAGAACAAAAGATCCTATGTGAGCTTCATTTTCTTCGTATCTTAATACTAGTGGGGCTATTTAGTAGTAGAAATTATTTAAACATTCAGTGCCCTACTTAACCAATATGCTACGAGTTCCGTATCCGTATTATGTTGCTCAAACTTTCAACTTTCCAGAGTACGTACAATGCATCCATGCTGCTTCGAGTCCACGTACAATTTATATTATCTGAAGTGCTCCAAGATTTATACATAACATTTTAATAGTTATTTTGTATTTATACTCTTCTGTTTTTATGATTTTAATAATCTTTCTTTATTATTTTAGAGATGAGAGAGTATATTTCTGTGCATCATTTGTTCATGATTTTTATATATGGACAAAAGAAATCATAAATAAAATGTGGAAAATTTTCATTCATGAATGTGGATAAAACATTTTGTTCTTGATTATTTGTTTATAAATGTGAAACAAAATAATTAATATATATTTTTTATTTGAATACGAACATTATAAGATGATCTAGATCCCCACCAATATTACTAAGTATTATAATAATTTTGTTGTTTATGAATTAGTTGGATGTTCTCATGCTCCGGAGAGAGGAGATGGTGAATGAATAGATGGAGAGAGTGGATGAGTTGAGAATGAAAATGGGATGGACTGATGGTCTTTTACAACGAAAGGAGTTGCAAAATAAAAAATAAATCTTAAATCAGCTTGTATAGTGCAGATAGTACGTGAATGTTCGATCACGAGTGGGATTTCATTTCTCATGCTGCTTTGTCTAGACGATTGAGAGGAGCGGCATCGCGAGGGTGAGGAGAGGGGAGAGGAAGAGAATCCACGCGGCACTGGAGGCGTGGAGCAACACGAGGATGGAGTGGAGAGTTAGGCACAGGGGTGAAGGAAGACATGCGGGTGTGGAGGAATTGAGGAAGTGGAGAGAATTAGTTTAGCACTTGGTTAAATAGAAGATACTAATGAGCTTGTGTGGGCCCGACAAAACCGTCTGGGATGTTTTCTTTATCCTGGGATGTCTTCTTTATCCTAGCCAGTCATATAAAAAAATTGTTTTTAAATTTTATTCAAAACCGTCTCATATTAGACTTATCATAAAATTTAAGAAAAAAATCAGAAATATTCTATAAAAGTTGAAAAAATCTAAAAATTTTGAAAAGAAAAGAATTCCAAAATTTTAGATTTTTTTTTCTGAAAAATGGAAGTATTGAAAAAAACAAGAAATTTAAAAACTGACAAATAATTTAAAAACATTTATGAAAAATGACGTGCATTGACTTTAGTAAATGTGATATGTTTTTAAATGAAATGTAAATCCACAAATGTACATATTATCAAGAACGTATAATCATCCGTTAAGTCCCGATTAATCGTTTGACGATCTCGCTCACCTCTCTTGTCTCTCTAGGTGTTTCACAAATGCGTATATAGTGAACTCACTCACTTAAGTGAGTTCACCACACGATGCCGATCAGTCGTGAAGCAAATTATAGTATAATGCTCTATCTGTTTCTATTTATTTGTCATTTATAGAAAACTAAAAAAATAAAAATAAATCTAAGTGGAAAGGATTATAGGATTGAAATAATTATTGGAGAGTATAAACCTGATCGAAGAATGAACAGATTGAGTTTTTACCAAAATTGTACATTTCTTTGGGCTATGATTTTAGGCTAAATATTGTGTAAAAGTTGAGCTGATAAAGATCTATGAAAATTTCAAACAACTAAAAGTTATATAGCAAAATCATCCTTTTGCGATTATAAAGAGACAAATACATAGTACACCATGTGAACACGCCGTTCTCTAGTAACACGCTAGAGCTGACAGAGACTGTTTTAAACCCTAGATAGTGTCGAGCCCCCACAGCTTCATCACTCAACCAAGACGTGGTTCTCGTTTAGCAGAACCAACTCGATTAGCAGAACCAATCTGTCACAGACATACTACTTGATTTCAGATATACCCGAGAAGGATTTCATCATATCTAGGCACAACCACACAAGCACAAATTATTCATGGGCACCAAACGGCAAGATCGATACATACGTAGCAGTAATCGATCAATCAGTTGACGATGATGAGAGCTTGGCCAGTTCAGCGAGGAAGGCGTCGACGTGCTCCTCCCTGACGCACTGCGTGAGCACGTTCTCCCCGTCCTTCCCCTTGCACGGCAGGAGCGCCACGCACCCCGGGATGGTCGACTGCTGCCACCGGCTCATCACCCTCGCCGGCACGCCGCCGCCGAAGTCCACGCTGTCGAACCCGATGTTCCGCCAGCTCGACACCATGAGCGCGTTGTACCCGAACATCCCGGCCATCTCCTCCTCCGCCATGTCGCCCATCCCCTTGATCCCGCCGTTCCTCAGCAGCTCCGGCACCGTCTCCTTGGCGCGCTTGATCAGCTTCACCACGTCCTTGATGTCGCCGCCAGCCACCTCCCCGCTCGCCGCCACCGCCACCTGCGCCACCGCGCAGTTGCCGTAGTACCCGGCCCTGGCGCCGACGTGCCTGCGCACGTTCACGAAGAAGGAGAGCGGCGCCGGGGTGCTCGGGTCGGAGCCGATGGCGCGGCTGCGGCACTGCCAGAGGACGGCGATGGTCGCCTCGAACGTCGTGCAGTACTGCCCGTCTGAGTGGGCGGCGCTGAACTCGGACCTGATGCGGCGGATCAGCTCCGACGGGACGGTGATGTCCAGGTAGACCATGTCCAGGCCGCCGCGGGTCAGCATCAGCCACTGGTTCGCGGCGACAATCGGCGGCGAGAGCTCCGGCAGCGAGACCTCGCCGCTGGCCCTGACCGGCACCACGGACGGCGCCGGCGCCAGGCCGCGGGTGAGCTCGCCGACGGCCTGCAGGAACTGCGCCATCCCGTCGCCGTCGGCCAGGACGTGGTTCCACGTGACGCCAACGACGAACCCGCCGCAGGCGAACTCGGTGACCTGCATCAGCAGCAGAGGGTCGGTGCGACGGCAGCCCTCGGCCGGGTAGTAGACGGCGAGGTCGTCGAGCAGCTGTCTCCTCGCGAAAGGCGCGTGGTCGAGGAAACTGTGGTCCTCCAGGGTGCAGTCGGCCGACGCGGCAACGAACGGCACGCCCAGCTCGCCGGTGCACGCGATGTGGAGCTCGCCCTCGCCGCCGCCGTCGGCGAGGCGGCCGGCGACAAGGTAGTAGTGGACGAGTGCCTTGGACAGGCCCTTCTTGATGTCCTCGATGGGCTGCTGGATCGGACCGTCGAAGACGAGGAGCGACGTGACCTGGAAGCCGACGTAGCTCCTGTCCCAAGAAGAGAGCTGCGTCGACGTGATCGGCTCCGTGGACGACGGGCGGACCATCACCGGTGGGGACTTGCTCACCGCGAAGCTCATCGTCTCCTCTAGTGCTGGTACCGTAGCTGCTGCGGGTACGTGTTGCGTTGTTGATCACTGCGAAGCCCGCGCCCTCCTTACATGGTTTATATAGTACGTGAGATTGGCGCCAAAAACAAGCAAACTTGTGCGCTGTCGCAAACTCGCAGTTAATGGATGGGACCGTGTTGGTGTGTTCTACATGGACACTCGAACACCTTGGATGAGTGTGGATGACTACTTATTTACGTCATTTCGCCGACGTCATCAGACAGATGTGAGACGTACGTATATATATACGGGAGTCAGACGTTCATCGACAGACAAGTACACAGTAATATATAGCTAGCTCGAGTAGTCTTAGAGCTTTTGTTTAAAATATTATTTTTATTCTGTTTTTGCAAAAATAATACCCGAACCAAACTTTTTTCAAAAATCATCCTAATAGCCACATCGGATGGCGGCACTATATCGCTAATTCAGATGCTGATTCAACATGGAATCGCCACACGGTATGGCGATTAGTGCTAATCGCCATGAGCAATGGCGATTACATCTAATCGCCAGCCCCCTATGGCGATATGTCCCATCCCCCACTATAAAATCTGTGTCTTCTTCCTGTGGAGCTTTCTAGAGCTTTAGATCTAAAATATTGAAAGAAGAACATTTCAGCTTGTGCAGTCAATTTTGAGAGGAGAAGAAGAATGGCGCGAATGGATCGTGACCGGAGTTAGTTTCGGAACATTTTGTTGATTTACATGCCGGTATTTTTACGAACATGAATCTATGAGATACGTTGTTTCTCACATTAGTTTTTTGTGCTCTTCGGTAGATGTTGTTGATCCTGTATGGACCCCGTTAATGGAGTGTGAAGTTCTTGGTGCAACGGTGGAAAGGAAGTCGAAGTGTAAACTTCTTTGTTCGCAGATCTGGGAGAAAGTTCATATGTGCGTGATTACAGAGATATTACCGAAGTGTGGTCTCCCTGCACTGCCCTACAAGCAGGTGCGTAAACGTCTACGAGAGTTGCACAAGATATGGGAGCAGGCGAGCAAGCTTACAAAACTTCCTGGGGCAAGGGTCAAGAAAGATGAATGGGGTAGCATATTCATAACTCTTCCAGTTTCTAAGTATGATCAGCACATAAGAGTTAGTACACTGCAGATCCCTTCGTAATAAGTTGGATACCATTTCATGTTTCCTCTATTTGTTACATGACGTTCCATGTGTGTAGAAATACCCGGAGGATGCAGGTTTGATCAACAAAGAGATCCATAATTTTCGAAAGATGGACCTCGTCTGGGGAGACATTTGTGTTGCTAGGGGACACTTAATGAAGACAACATTCGAAGAAGATGAGAGGAGGGTTTGTGGACTTCCTCCTCTAAAACGTCGTACAACATCTAATATACATGTTGGGTCATCGAAAGATAAAGGTGTGACTAATTCATCGACGAAGGGGCCAAACGAGTGTAGTAGTGACGAGGACTTCTCGAAGCTCTTTTGTTTTGAAGCCGGCGATCCAGAGCTCTTCGCAAGTGACAGCGAAGATGACTTCATGTAGTCTTATTTGAAGTGAGATGCTGCTGTATGTACCTGTCGACGATCGGTGAATCGGCGATCTTACGGTATTCGTGGAGTGATGATTACTGGGGGGTAGGGACCTCTAGGGCCCAAGTGCCAGGAGCTCTAACAGCAGGGGACAGCCGTTTTTATACAGGTTCGGGCCTCCCTCAGGATAATAACCCTACGTCCTGTTGCTATATATTGATGGAGAACACGCTTTACAATGGGGGATGTATGTTAGTGGCTACCCTAGACCTAATCGTAGACTAATCTAGCTAATCCGCCGGGCTCGACTCCTTCGAGGCAGCGGGTCTTCTAGGGCTTCGCCTCCTGAGATCCTATGCTGCTTGTGCTACGACTCGTAGAACCTGTCCTCCCCTATGGGATTGCTGATCCTTATATAGGGGGTTTCCAGGGTCGTACTGGACGTGGACTCGCGCCCGAGTAGGACTCTGGCTTCCTTAAACGTCGGGATTGACTTCCTAGTTTAAGGGGAGTCTTCCCTTCCTTAGAGGGGTTACCTTGTCGTCCAGGGATCCTGACCGGGTACGCTGTACCTTCCTAAAGTCCTGGGATTCTGTATACGGATACCCCTGATACGAGGGATACTGTATTATTCATCATCAAGCCCCCCATCAGTACGTGAAGTGAGGTCATGATGGTTCAGTTGGAAATCTGCCCTTGTCGGAAAAATTCCGAGTAGGCGACCCGAGTGGTCCTTGTCGATGACTCCTCCGAGTAGACTCAGTCCCTACCGAGTAGTCGTAGAAAACCTTATCGGAATAATCCTTTGGAAGAAATCCAGAATGCTTTTCTGATCAGATCTGATCCGTCGATCACGGACACGCGTCCGCCTGGCTTATTTCTAGGAAACCGAACCATCGTGGCGGAAAATTCGCGTGGTGATGAAGAATCTTTCTCTCTCTGCGCCGTTGGGCCGCTAACGTGTGCTGAACCACGGCGTGTTCATTTGGGTCGTGGGTTGTCAGACCCTCTTTTTCCCGCAAAAAAAACCCCGTAAGCGGAAAAAGCAACTGTCCGCATTAAATGCGATGGAACTGATCGTGCCGAAAACCGCGCTCGGCTCCGGCGAAGGTTTAAATCTTTAGGAGTCCAAGAATTGGGTTTTGCCCGCATTGTTCTTTGCCTCCTAGCCTTCTTGCTCCCCCTCATCTTCTTCCTCGCGCCCTTGCAAACCCTCGCCTCCATACTCTCTTGATCGATCGACGAGAATGGTCAAGAAAAGCGCTACGAAGAAGTCTCCCGAGCCCACAAAGGAGCCGGAAAAAGCTTCGGGGGAACCGACCACCGCCATCCCCGAGTTCGAGGCCTCGGTGATGGATTCCTCCGCCCTGAAGAGGCTCGTGAAGGATGAGGTGATTCTCCCGGAGGTGTTCGTGCCTTTCCGAGAGGCCGTGAAGGAGACGGTCCCCACCCCTGATACGGACTGGATCGTCGTCTTCGCGGACTTCTTCAGGTGTGGATTCCAATTCCCACCTTCGTCTTTCTTCCTCCTCACGCTCCAGTTCTACGGGATCGAGTTGATTCATCTCAACCCGAACTCGGTCCTAATGCTGGCGGTCTTCGCGCATTTATGCGAAGCCTACCTCGGCATTAGGCCGAGCCTGGAGCTGTGGAAGTACTTCTACAACCTCCGCCGGATGAAGAGCAGCGGCGCAGGAGTCGTCGGCGGTGCCGGATTCCGTCTTCGAGAAGGGAGGAAGGATGCCTACATTGCTTCCTCCTGGAAATCTTCGTGGTCGAGCTGGCATGCTCGGTGGTTCTACTGCCAGCCCCCAGCGAATTTTGGGATCACCTACCGTGGACTCGCCCCTCTTCTGAACAAGAGCTGGGGGGAGGCCCCGAAGGAGACGAAGCACCTCAAGGCGCTCGTCCAAGACATCGCCAATCTCAACGCCAAAGGCTTGTCGGCGTGGGATGTCGCGGAGGATTTCCTTCGACGCCGGATAAGCCCTCTCCGGTCGAGGGTCGAGCCGGCCTGGGTGGTCCCGGAAAACCAGGACCAGACAAGGGACTTCGACACGGGTAGGTATTGCGACCACCTTCGTGCCAATTCAATTGACCAGACTCCTCACGTACTTCTGCCTTGTCGTGTCGAGCAGAGCTATCCCCGGGGGAACTTCAGAGTAGGTTGAACAACCTATTCGAGCAAACCCCCCAAGGCGGGCGTACAGGCGTGCCCTTGCCTCTTCTGAAGCAAAGCTCGGACAGTCGGCGGGAAGTACTCTCGGTGAGTTGTCCATCTTGCATCCTTGTCTAGCTTAGGTTCGTCCGAGTAGCCTTACAAAGGGCCCTCGGGTTCTCCTTCTGCAGCGAGTAGGCCGCGGGGGTCCTGACTCGGAGGCCAAAAGAGCTGGCGCTCCTGTTCAGGATGACGATATTGAGATGTTCGATACGGCCCCGCCGCCTTCCGAGACGAAGGAGGGATGCCCTTCCGAAATTGAGGCGGGGGCGGAGGTCGTCTTGACGAGTTCTCTTGCCCGGAACCCTCAACCGCAGGTTTGAATTCTCGCCCGACTACTCTTCTTCCTTATTTTTTCCTGGATGGTAACATAAGGATGGATATGTCGGACAGCCCGGAGCGAGCAACCCCCTCCCTAAGGAGCCAACTCCCCCTCCCACGACCGTTCTTGAGGAGGAGACCATGGCGGACAAGGGGAAGGCGCCGCTATCTTCCGGCAAGCGAGATTCGGGTACCTTGGCAAGGAAGCCTCCTCCAACGGGGAAGCGCACGAGGTTGGTTTTCCTTTGCCGCTGTTTTCTTTTGACTCGCCTTGCTGAAGACTTGATTTGATTGCTTTTGGCGACTAGGGTGTCGATCTGCCCCGCCGGGGTTCCGACTACGGGGGCCACCGAGCAGCAGCCCCCGGCGCCGGAATTGACACCGGTCCCCTGCACCGGAGCCGTCGCCGGCCCCTACCGAGCAGCAGAAGCCCCCGGTGCTGGAGTCGGAGTTGCCCCTGGTCCAGCGGGTCGCGCCTTCGGTTCCTTCGGTGCCGGAAAGTCTTCGCCTCTCCTCCTTGCTGCAGGTAACGTAAGGAAAATTAGTGATAAGGTAATTTTACTTTGCTCGTACTAACCTGTTCTTTTTCAGCTCGCTATCTCCCGGGTCGCTCCGCTGGAGAAGGCCCAAGCGGAACTGGACTTGGCGAACGAGGAGTTGAAGAAGCGTCTCGACGAGTCCGGGAGATGGCGGGCGGAGAACGAGGAGCTGCGGAAACGCCTTGAAGACTCCGACAAGCGGCGGGAGGCAATCGAGGCTGATCTTTTGGCCTCGAAGGCGCGGCTCTCGGACGTGGAGTCTTCCCTGCAAAGGAGTCAGTCCTACGCGGGGAAACTGGAGGAAGACCTCGAGCGGGCCTTGGGCACGCTTGAGAAGGCGCTGGGCGAAATCGGCGTCGTTGTCCCCCCGGGCCTTGCTCCAGCCACCCGCCTAGCAGATCTGACGGTGTCCGTCTCCCAGCTGAAGCCTATCGTCAGGAAGCTTCTCGAAGACGAGCTCTGGCAAGGTGTACGCGACGCCCTGGCCTTTGCTTTGGCTCTTCTGAGGCGCAGGCACCCGGACTTATCCTTGGAGGCGCTTGCTGCCGACCTGCCAGAGGGCGAGGAAGAAAAGCTTCTCGATGCTGTGCAGGAAGTGGCGGACGCCTTTGGCGATCGAGTCCAGGCGCCTGGCCTAGAATAAAACTCTGTAATAGCATACTTTTATATAAATACAGTGGTTAGTAACTGTGCGATAACTTGTGTGTTTTTTTTGGCTTTTCGAAACCTTGTCTGATCTGCTGCGTGAAACCTTGTCAGATGTAAGCGTAGACTTTAGTCGGAACCAGTGCCCTCTGCCTCCCTTCGATGCAGGAATACGAATAGTGCCTCAGGTCGTTCTTGTTGTGAAGGACCAGTCCTTAGGTTTAGTTGGATGGAGGGCTCCGTGGCTCCTCGTCATCAGTAAACGCGATAAGGGGTCTTTCGGACAGCTTGTCGTGGCCATGGCAGCACTTCCGTATTCCTCTGTTGAGGGAAGACTCCGGTGCTTGGCTAGTAAATTCTACACTTGCCCGATTGACGAAGTTTCACTCTACCCGAGGTATCTTCTGCTCCGAGTAGTCGAAGGCGTGGATAAACGCATGGGTTTTGTTGATCTAGTCGGACTCGTACCTTTTTCCCTTCCTTTACTCGGGATCGGGGGACATTGCTACGGAACTGGGGAGCTTAGTCAACCAGGCCTTAGGTCTGGTCAGGTGGAGGGCTCAGTGGCTCCCCTGTCACCTGCAAACGCGTTAAGGGGTTTTCCTTGCGTCCCTGACAGTTATAGCGCAGAACCCTTTTTCCTTTGTGCTGGTCGAAGAAGTCGGTACTCGTACTCGTATATCGACTTTACCGTATTCTTATCCAGCCCCCGACTGACTTTTCGAGAGATATTTCGGATAGGCAGTCTGAAATAATTTATAGAAAACATTGAACTGGTAACTTGATACAATTCAAAACTGTGTCTTTTACAGGCTACTGTAAGAAAAATAAGAACTCTACGAAAACTAAGAAAAAACCACCCCCTCCTCATTTAGCTTGTCGCCAGTTGCCCCAGAGACTCTCGTCCTCTTGTCGTGACCCGCTGACGAAACTTTGTTGAGTGCGCGTGCTGGGCAGCGGCGCCCGGAGCGTCTTATCATCGACTTGTTCGTAGCTTGACGATCTTTAAGGTTGGAGTTGGTGTAACTTTGGAATCTGCCGATGAGGAGGCGACGGCCGTGCGATCTTACCGAAGGTGGTTGTACGAGACTCTCTAATGGACGCGACCTTTCTACCGTTGGCGCGAGAGACCTGGACCGGGCGGCTTCTCCCGAGGAACCGTTGTCCTGTCGAGGGGAAGGCCTTGTTTTCTCCCTGTTCCGACTTATCCGTGGAACTCTCTCTCCGATTTGGAGGGGGTACTTTCCGAAGTCGTCGCTCGTAGCCTTGGAGGTGGTCTTGACAACGTGGTGGCGGGAGCCGCCACGCTGGCGTCTTGGTTGGAGGGTAGGTGCTGCTCTGCGAGGTCGAGGCTACGCTTGTCGCAGAGGAGTGCTTCTCTGGGAGAGCTCTTTATCATGAGGACACCCTTTGGGCCGGACATCTTTATGCACTGGTAGGCGTAGTGCGTAGCTGCCATGAATCTGGCCAGAGTAGGGCGCCCCAGGATAGCATTGTATGCTGTTTCGAAATCGACTACATCGAACAGGATCTTCTCTGTTCGGAAGTTCTCCGGTGTACCGAAGGTAACCGGGAGCGTAACTTGCCCAATCGGCGTGGCCGATGAGCCCGGGACGATACCGTGAAAAGCGTGCGTTACCGTCTGAACAGACGATCGTGGCACTTGCATTGCATCGAGGGCGTTGGCGAATAGGATGTTGAGGGAGCTCCCTCCATCTATTAACACGCGGCCTACTCGGCAGTTGTTGATCGTTGGCTCGACCACAATTGGATACCGTCCCGGCTGAGCATAATTTTCGGGGCAATCGGTCTAGTCGAAAGAGATCGTGACCTCGGACCACTTGACCGCTCGAGGAACTCGCGGTACACTCGCGAGAACTTCTCGGGCGATCGCCTTGTATTGCCTCTTAGATTCGTAAGAGGTTGAGCCCCCGAATATGTGCTCGATTGCTCTGTCGTGCCCCTGGAAAGGCTCAGGGGTGGAGTTATCGTCGTCGGAGGTCGTCTCCCGACTGTTGTTAGCGACCTGAGGATTTTCCTTGCGGAACCTCTCTCTTTCTTCCCGAAGATACTTCTTGAAGATGCGACACTGTCGCAGATCATGTGAGTCAGTTTGGTGAAAATCGCACCAGGGCTTGGACGACTTGTCGGAGGATGTGGTAGGCTTATCCTTGGGGCGTGGTCGCCAGGTGCGCTTCTCGGAGATCTCGGCCATTACCTCGTCGGTTCTGGTCCTTTTCTCCTTGTTCCCTCCAGAAGGTTTCTTCTTACGTTTAGTTTTACGCGAGTCGCCCTTCGTCCGGAGGGGAGAACTGGTCGACTCACCCCGCTGTTGCTTGATATAGCGCAGGGTTTCCTCCGCACAAGCGGCCTTCTCGGCCAAATCCATGAGTTGCCTAGTGGTTTTCGGTGGCCGCATGATCAGGTCGTGCGTGCACATCTCGTTTCTGCTGCCCCGAGTGAAGGCGCGGATGACATCCGAGTCCGTTATCTCAGGGATAGTGTTGCGGACAGCGCTAAACCTCTTGGTAAACTCTCGGAAGGTCTCGTCTAGTCGCTGGACGACAAGGAATAGATCGTCGACCCGACCCGGTCTTGGGAAGGTGCCTTGGAAGTTCCCGAGCAGCATGTCGCATAACTGTCTCCATGAACGGATAGTTCCTGGGGGTAGATTCGTCAACCATGTCCTAGCGGCTCCTCTGAGGGCGGTAGGGAGATAGTTGGCCATAACCTTCTCGTCCCCGCCGGTTGCCTCGATCGCGGTGGTGTAGATCTGGAGGAATTCCACGGGATTCGTGGTTCCGTCGTACGATTCTAGCGAGCCAGGCTTGAAACGAGAAGGCCAACGTACCTGACGGAGTTCCTGGGATAGCGCCTGGCATCCACTGAAGGCTCCCCGATAAGGTGCATTCTCACCGCTATTCGAGGTCGAGGTTCGGCCCCGAGCAGTGGCGTTTTGTACATAGTCTCTCCGAGAAGGCTGCTGCTCCTGTTGGCGCCTTTGGCGGCGGCGTTAGTCGAGCTGTTCCCGAAGGTCGACCTGTGGCTCCTCCTGAGGAGGCATATTCCTTGGGTGTCGTCCCTCCCGATCGCGTTCTTCTAGCGGAGGAGGGGTGTCCGGCCGAGTAGAGCTACGGGTCACCGATTGGGCTCGAGAAGACTCGGCCTGGTTCTGAGCCTCTTGGAAGTCAGCCCCCAGCCGTTGCAGCCACTGCACACCCACGGGTGTCGATAAGTCCGCCACGGGAGGCTGTGACAGCAGATTGCGCACTTCCGCAAGTCTTCGAGCAGTTCGGGATACGTACTCCCTCGTTCCGGGGGGATCTTTCCACAGCGGCAGGCAGTTCTCCATCCCGGCGAGGAGTTCTTTCCCCGGCGGCGGGTAAGCCCCCGTTGATTTGGGAGGCAGCCATTGCGTTGTGATGCTACGAGCCCCCGGGCAGATTCTGATCTCCGAGGTCTTCTCGACCATCGTCGATCGTGAGTACCATCCGAGGTCCTTGGCTGGACGATGTGTACTCGTATTCCATCACGTTGTCCTCATCGGACGTGACGTGGGTAAGATCTTGATCGTTCTCACGATCAGAGTTTACAGGAGAAATTCCAACCATGGGGCTGTTCGTTCCTATCGGGACGTCGTCGTTCAAAACCAACTTCCCGCTGAAGGCCCTGGCGCACTCGGTTCTGAAGTGATCTGCTTCGCCATCCGAGTCCTCTCCAGGGGCGTACTCTCCGAAATCCACTCGATCCATAACCGGGTACGGGTCCATAGGGCCAAAGTTGTCGTAGAAACCCTGGTCCGAGTACCCAGTACGGGGCGAGATTGTGATCGGTTTTCGTGCCGGGTTTGCTGCTTCCTCCTCGGTCGAAACCGGTGAGGGCTGTGTGACCGGCGCTGGGATCTGATCACGCTTAGTTGCGCGTCCTGCCGACTCTGATTCTTCCTGGACGGCTTGGTCCGGAGAGGTCCCCACGGTCGGTGCCATCTGTCGATGATCGGTGAATCGGCGATCTTACGGTATTCGTGGAGTGATGATTACTGGGGGGTAGGGACCTCTAGGGCCCAAGTGCCAGGAGCTCTAACAGCAGGGGACAGCCGTTTTTATACAGGTTCGGGCCTCCCTCAGGATAATAACCCTACGTCCTGTTGCTATATATTGATGGAGAACACGCTTTACAATGGGGGATGTATGTTAGTGGCTACCCTAGACCTAATCGTAGACTAATCTAGCTAATCCGCCGGGCTCGACTCCTTCGAGGCAGCGGGTCTTCTAGGGCTTCGCCTCCTGAGATCCTATGCTGCTTGTGCTGCGACTCGTAGAACTGATCCTTATATAGGGGGTTTCCAGGGTCGTACTGGACGTGGACTCGCGCCCGAGTAGGACTCTGGCTTCCTTAAACATCGGGATTGACTTCCTAGTTTAAGGGGAGTCTTCCCTTCCTTAGAGGGGTTACCTTGTCGTCCAGGGATCCTGACCGGGTACGCTGTACCTTCCTAAAGTCCTGGGATTCTGTATACGGATACCCCTGATACGAGGGAAACCGTACTATTCATCATCAGTACCCTATGCTATTTGTATCGAAGTTGTGTCGGTAATCAGTATCATGAACGTTGTCGTGTAATGGATTTGTACCGTATGTTTATTTAACCGGAACTGTTTGTTAGTGTACTCTGGATTGTTGATGACTATAACCTAATATCTATGTAAGTCATTTTGGCCATTTACACGTAAGTTTGTGCAATTTAGTAGTTTACAAAAGGAACTAAAGTCAAATATTTTCTTCAATAAAAATTTGCGTTCGACAACATGAAGTAAAACAAAGGCGAATACAATAGTCACTAACGTGCCTACCACCGTCGTGATCTCTTCCTGATCAACGACAGTGAGTACCTCTCCCTAGCGTGTCCCGCTCCCTTTCTAGGAGCCCTCGGAACCCCTAGTGCAGGGTCCTCGTCGTCTAGTGCTTGAGTCTCCTGTGTATCCTGCATGGGCAATTGTGGCAGAGTCTCCTGCGTCGTGCGGGGTTGGCTAGGTGGCACCAACTCATCCACCTCGTCCCCCTCATCGTGCAAGCTGAACCCGTGAGTGTCTGTGCTATCGAGGAGGTAATCACTCGGACTAGCAGGTACGTGAGGCGGGACTAGATCTGTAGAATAGTGGAAATAATTAGCATTGGAAGATTTAGGATGAAATTGAGGCTACGAAACAAGAATTGGTTTTACCTTACCGACGCATTTCGAGTGGGGACACACTCTGCTGCCACGAAGAACCACCCGCCTCCGTGGGCGCCGACGGCTGTCGAGTGGTACACTGGTGGTGTGTCCGCTGTGTAGGACGTGGTGGTCGGTGTGCTCCTGGGACTGCCCCAATCTCTGAGATGATGTCATCCCCGCGCGTGCACCGAAATACATCCATGATCTTTTTGGTGAGCTCTGTGATCCTGAACAAGCCTGAGTGGTCGTCGGTGCCAGCCGGGTGACGTAGTAGCATATTGGTGGCCTCCATGTTCGTCGCCGTTGCCCACTGTCCTTACAAATTTAGAAGCATAGGTAATAAGTTAAGGGTCAGTGAAGATAAGTAAGTCAAGTACGAATTTCACTAACCGCCAAGTGAAACATCTCCGCTGCGTGGATCGGGTACATGTTTGTCGTTTGTCAACTCACACTGTCAGGTTGCTCGTTTCCACGAATAAAGTGGATGCGCGTGCGTGGCAGGTACCACTATAGGTAAGCCTCAAACTCGGCTGAGCTAAAGGGCCGTTGCTCAGCCTTGACGGTCGTCAGGACATTTGCCCACTGAGCAACAAAAGGGTCAACACGTGCTGCCCACTGTCCCCCTCTGGTACCTTCTCCCTTCCGACTCCACCTATATGTGTAATATATATCTTCATTGTAGATCTGTAGAATATGTAAATAGCTATGTAAAAAGGTTATGAAAATTCACTTACGTGTGTGTATTTGCATCAACTGGGTCTACATGCGGAGGCGGGTACATCTGGCGTAAGCCAAGCTGTCTCATCACACGGTGAGGCGAGTGGTCCTCGATAAATATATCGAAGACAAGCTTCGACGTGATCCTCCAGTAGCTCTCATCCCGGCGGCACAATAAAGACATCCCCATGTGTAGAGCATGCCTCATCAATGCCTCATCCGAGTAAGGCTCCCATATCACACTCTATAGAGGGAGGTGCTGGAACTGCTCCACAAAAGAGAAGTAACAACCCCGAACCTGCGCCCCTGCCCACTGAGGCTGTAAGACATGCGTAAAAAAATGTTAGAACATAGTAGTACCAAGGCGATAAGGAAGTACAAAAGATGTAACTTACTCTTCTTCGAGTCCATATAGACCCAAAATTAGGTCCATCCTGCGGCAGCTGGGGTCCACCTGGACGATAAAAGCTTGGGCCGTAAGGCGAGTGGTCAACCCATGGTCGCCCTGTTGGGAAGCGCTTGAATGACCACAACTGAAGAAGAAGAGGACACCCAAGGAGATTGGCATTGGAGACCTTCTTCTTGCATGCGGAACAGAGTGCTCGGTACGTGTACGCAAGCACTGCCGACCCCCAGCTCGTCGGTGGAAGCTGGTCCTCTGATTCGGCATCCGCGATCTGCTGTGCAATGCCGATGTACCGAGCGTCAACGCTGTCTCCGTAGGCACTGGTGAACATCACGTACCCTAAGAGCCACAACACGTACGCCTCGAGTCCCCGATTCAGCTGGTACACATCAAGATCTGCATGAAATGTCTGCTCGAGGCTGCCAAGCTGAACGACAATTGGGCGATGGAACGATGATGTTAATTTCAAATAATAAAGTAACATGAATGCACGAACTGTAGTATGTACCTCGAACTGATGGAGCCACATCAATTTCGGACCGTGCTTCTGATTCGCTCTGGCAATCTCAACTATCGGTGGACCCGGTGGTATAGCGGGTGCAAACCTATCCGGAAGAGACTGACGCCAACCGACTGGAGTGTCCAGCGCACCCACTGTGGCTCCCGCCAAGGGTACGCCAAGGAGGCATGCCGTGTCCTGAAGTGTGTGGTGTACCCGGTTTTAGGGCCGGATACGCCTCCCGTGTTTACTGTACCGGTCCCTGGATCAGTAGCTGGTACACACAAGAACTTGATAGCATTCACATACAATACCGAGTATTTTACATAAATATGCCATTATGGTCCTTATTCAACAACATAGCCGATTGGCTGAATAAAAGTAGCAGCGGAAAATAGCAAAGCATAGTTATTGACCCATCAATATGCCCATCCACGGGCAACTGACTGGGGAGAACGTCCTAGCCCTCGTGGTCGCTGATATCGTCCTCAGAGCACCACTCTTCTTCTTCATCTGGCCAAATCAACAAGCCAGGTGAGTACATTGAATGTACTCGCAAGCTTTTCCCACCGGAGGGTAATACGGCATAATTCATGCAAAGGGATATGTCAAAGGGAAGCTCTAACCTATGTTGCATGTTGTGCGGAAAAGTAAGTCTTTACTTTAAATAACGATAATAGATTTAAAGCGAATTTGTAAAACGAAGATCACAAAGAAACACATCATTATTCGAGGTAGTCACTGCTACCTATCCTTTCTTTCCTCAACGGGATAGCCATGCTCATCACCGCTTCCCCTTTCGGCGTCCGCTTACACTACCCCGGGCAGTGTACCTAGCCTTTTCTTCAGCAATTCCTAGCTACCAACCGGCTAGCGTAAATTGCACCCTATGGACACATCATGCCCACGTCCTTAATCCCGTTCCCAGATTTCACAACCAAAACATATTCTAACCAATGTGTGGTCTTACCAGTTCATGTCCATGACCGAGGACGTGGCTATTCGAATAGTTTTTAACACTCTGCAGAGGTTGTACGGCTTTACCCACAAGATGTAATTCACCCTTATTGCCGAGCGCTAACGATACACCTCAGGAGGTGTATTGGCAGGGCTATTATAACGAGACCCTTCTCCCGTGTTCACACTAGAGCCGAATTCGCTAGGAGGGTAATCCAACTTTTGCATCCCGGATGACAAAAATGGGACTCTTCCCCTTTGTGTCGGACCATGTTCCACGTACCTTGTAGGACTCTACTGAGCTTTACCCCCACGACGTTGTGAGACTCACGAAGAGCTTTCCCCCTACGCAGTCCCGTGGAGATCCTCTAGGGATCCCGGATCCACCGAGCACCTCACCCTAACTTCCCACGGTTCTGAGCTCCGGCATTAGACGGGGTACCAGGTCAAGTCCTTCCCATAAAGGACATGTGGACGTACGGGAGGGGAACTGATTCAGCGGCACTTAGGTTCGGTCCTTAACCGATTCGAGCAGGACTCCATAACCAACCAACTCCCCGGGTAGCGACCGGCTACCCGACCATTCCTTCCTCAAGTAGCAACCGGCTACTCTACCACCTCATAACACCCTTAGTATTCTTGCCCGAATCCAAAATCCTCCATCATTTCATGTGGGATTTTCACAAATGTTTCCTTTTAAAAGATTTCCTCGGCATGTATAAACAAGCTGAGGGTTTTGATCCCATACCCCATGTAATTAGTAAAACTTGTTTTAACTAGAGCAGGTCTAAGCACAGCTACCGCTTATATTCCTACTACCTTGCCGGTCGATCTTGACCGACTAAATAGACCTAGGGTTACAAAGGGGCGGATTCCAAACCTACGGCATATGCATCTACTGGACGTATCTTCACTAGCATAAAATACCGGTAATACTAAAATAGCATGCAAGATTTGCAAACAAAATAATTAAGCTTAACAAATATAGGATTCAATATGTTCAAGGCGGGGAAAGCTTGCCTGGCAGCTCCGGGTCCTGCTCTTGTTCTTGGCGTGAAGGTGATGTCGGGTCCTCTCACGGCACGTATGGCACTCCGTTAACTACACGTCGAAAAAGATCGGCGAATAAGAAGCAAGCGATGGAACTTCAAATAAAACCCAAGAATCTGCACTAAAATCACATGAAATGACGATGTTTTTAATCGGGTAGGAAAACTCGTGTTATTAGGGTTGCGTGTTCAAAGCTATTGTTCTTATGAATTAACGGATGCTAGTGACATCTTAACATACTAGGGTATAGAATATTTACTTTTGACCATTCTAGAAATTGCATATATAGTGTAGGGGTGGATTTAAAGAAAATAGAGAGGATGCCCTAATTATGTCTTCTATTACTAATGCCCTAAACATGTTTCAAAATTCAAAACTTTGTATAGATAAAGGTTGAGATTGTCTCTGGAGGTTTCAAAATAGGAAACAAAACTTCGAAACTGGTCTAGAGATGCTTGAACCGATCGAATTTAGCACAGGACCGGTTCTGGAATAATAAGAAACTTAAACTGGTGGCTTTACGCTTTCTGTACTGGACCGATTTTGCGCCTCCTACACTGCAAAAACGGAATTCGGTGAGGGCGTGGCTGCTGGAAATAATTGGGCCGCTTGGGCCAAGACTTTAGGCGCCGGCGGCGCTAGCTTCTTACCAACCCACCCCAATCCCACTCGGGCGGCGGCGGTTAAGCTTGTCTGAGCTTCCGACAGTGGCGTTGCTGGCGGTTGGGGCGGTTGCTCTCCGGTGGTGCTTGGGGAACTCAAGCTAAGGAAGGGCGGGGCTTCTCCGGTGCCGTCGGTTTTGGATCTTGGGGCTCGGTTGGCTTGGGTGGTTCGGTTTTGTGGCGCACCCGGTTCTAAGGCCGGATAAGCCCTTGTGTTTACGGTACCAGTCCCTGGATCAGTAGCCGATACCCACAAGTTAACCTGCGTATCAAAATCATACACGCACTTATTAGAATAGAATACGTAATCCGATCTTCAAGACCGAAAAACTATAGCTTTAGCCCAGCGGCTAGAAATCTTGCAGCGGAAAATCGAGCGGTGATGGGGCCCACCAGTATGCCATTCCCAACAGGCAACTGACTGGGGGGGTTCGCCCTAGTTATCGTGGTTACCGACGTTGCTTTCGAACGGTCGCCCTTCGGTCTGGCCAAATCAACAAGCCAGGTGAGTACATTGAATGTACTCGCAAGCACTCCGCCAGGGAGTTTATCACAGATACGTGCATGCAAGGGAATTATCAAGGAATTGGCCCTATCCTAGGTTTCATGTTGTGCGGGAAAGTAAGTTTGCATTTGAAATATATGTAAATAGATATAAAAGTAATTTTAGCAAAACATCTCGACGCATCGAGATAAAGTACCTGGTTGAATCACTCGACCCGTTACAACAGGGAGTTCATTCCTGTGCTTTCCGCTACAACGGCAAAGCATGGTATTCGCCCGGTTCCTCAGGGAGACACAGCTCGCCTCGTACTTACGGGGATACCAACGACAATCACCCGGTTCCACAGGGAGACACAACTCGCCTCGTACTTACGGGGATTCTAGGGTTTGCCCGAGTCCACGGGGAAATCCCTTCTTCACTCTTCCCGCTACAACGGGAACTTGGCATGCTGCCCTGCGAACATGACGGTTCGCGTCCTTAAACCCATAACCCAGAAACCTTTTGGACTTTGAAAGCCAATCTACTTTAGTGTGGCCCGACCAAGTTCGTCCATGACCGCGGACACGGCTATTCGAATAGTTTTAGCCCTCTGCAGAGGTGGTACGGCTTTACCCACACGATGTAGTTCACCCTGGGCATACTGCGCGCCGCATGCTACCAGAGCTAGTACAACGAGACCCTTCGCCGGTGTGAACCCAGCCATGAACCCGTCAAAAGGACATGTCCCAAACCTAGCTTGAGTCAGTCACATCGCTACAATCAGGTTGGTGTTCCAACTTTGTGGCGAACAATACCTCGCTAAACTGCTGTCTTTGTTCTCTACAGGGGGTACACCACCCCATCTGCACACTACTAACTGCCCACGGGTTCATGCTAGTTCAGGCCGGGTACTATGTCAAGTCTTTCCCACAAAGGACATGTGGCCGCACGGTAAGACTTGGCCAAACGGCACTTAAGATCGGTCCTTAAATGATCCGAGAAGGACTCCACACCACTCCCATAAACGGGCAGCGAGAACCACGACGGGCCGTACCTCGTTCTTTAACAAACTCCCTACAATCACCCTTCATTACCGACCCGAATCAAAATCTTCTCCATTTTCAGCTCGGTTTCGCAAAACCATTTCCAGTAAAACATACCAACCCATGGCTATGCTACCTTCATACACCTCTGGACACGACGGTCCGTTTCTCAAAAGTTCACCACATGAAATATGGGGTGTTATCATCCTTTATTTTTAAAACCCTAAATTTCACTACGGCAGGGCTAAGCATGTATATATGTATATTCTCTATCCTAAGCTTTTCCGATAATATTTCCAGAATACGTAGTCCTTAGGGCTACATTGAGTTCAGGGTCGGACTAGGGTTTTCTAAGCATCGGCATAGCTACGTTACATAAAATAACGATTATAAAACATAGCATGCATGTTTCAAAATTAAAATAACATTTCATAATCTGGGTTACAACATGATCAAGGGCGGAGGGCTTGCCTGGCGTTATCGGCCGATTTCGAACTGTAAACCTGAAATGGCGATCACCTGGAATCCTTTGCGCGGGGTCTCGTAACGTTGTATCTACACGTCGAAAAGCAACGAATAAACAACGGTGCGAGTAGAACCCAACAACAGCAAATAACGAACCAAAGCATCAGAATTATAGTTTCATGGTGGGTTAGGGGGTTAGGTTAGCTAATGATTTATAAACCATTAAAAGCTTAGAGAATGCCTTAGGTCTTCATGACCAAGGGCATCGTCCTTAGGGTTAAGGGTCGAGTTAGGGTTTCACTTACCTCCTGCATGATGGGAACTAGGGTTTCATGATTTTAAACATATTAGCGTTTAAACTATTTTGGTTCCCTAATCCTAGCTAGGGCCAGAGAGCATTGAACATGATAGAGATTTTAGAAGGCTATGTGATATGGTTTTAGGGCCAAACTGCAATGGTATATGTGCATAATCATACATACATGCACACAATAGTTGTATAGATAATAATTTGCGTTTAAATTCTCTATGGTTTCTAATATAGGAAGGTTTTAAGAGTGTGCTGAATCATATGTTTTATTTGACTTTATGCAAAATGATTTCATCCTTAATAATCTATGCTCAAAGAAAAACAATATGACTAGGGCTGCATGACACATATATACGCAAACTAATTCTAATACAACTAATTTTAGCTCTGAGATAGATTAACAAGGGGGGTGTGGGAGGCGTCGAGTAGAAAGACATCTTCGGTTGAGAGGGGACGACTTGGCTCGATTAGAACGTGGAGGCTATTCAACACAGAGGGGAAGGCTGAGCAAGAGGTCTGCCGCGGCAAGAAAAGGAAAGATGGCAGTAGCTATTTGCGGCCGCGGCGGGAAAATGGGGCAGTGGGAGCTGGAGTGGCAAGATATGGCAGTGACGCGCTGCCGCGGTAGGAACAAAACGGCGGCGGTAGAAGGGAGCTGCTGTGGTGAGGAATGAGCTGCCGCTATAAGGGAAGAGTTGCCGTGGCGGGAAATGTGTTGTCGCGGCGCTGCCGCGGTTGTCGCGGGGAAAGAAAAGGGACCTGGCGAGGTGGGTTGCCGCGGCGGAAGCAAGGCACCGGGGCAGCTGCTGTGGTAGAGGGCAGGCATAGCGTGGTGCTGACGGGTTGCCGCGGCAGTGCCTTGGGGCCGGAGGGGCTACCGCGGTAGGAGACCGACGCGGTGGCTGGTGCTGCCGCGGTACTGCCGCATTTGGGGAAAAGACTGCCGCGGTGGAGATGGCCTGCCGCGGGGAGGAAAGCGTTGCCGCGGCGAGGGGTTTGCTGCCGGGGCGGCCGGAGCGGTAAACTCGGCACAAGAGGTTGCGGCGGCCAGACCTGGACGGACGGCGGGAGGAGAGGGGAGGACAAAGGAGTGTGGCGGCCCTGTTGTTGCTCACCGGCGGCGAGCACCGACGGTACTGGCTTCGGTGGTGAGGCTTGAGCGGCGGTGGCCCAGATCGGGTGATGCCCGACGGGGACAGGGAAAGGCGATGCCGACCGAGATGGGGGCGCTGGTCAAAGCGAACGGCGGCGGAGGGCTCGAGGTAAGAGGGTCTGGAGCTCAAGAGATAGATGGGCGTGGCTTGCCTCCTGCCGACTTGGTCAGAGGTGGCACTCGGCAACCCAGCTTGGAGTGGACACTCGCTGCTCCATTGCTCGGGCCTAGGAGTTGTGCACCCAGCGTGGCAGAGGGAGGTGGAGCTGGTGCTCAGTTGGAGCTACCATGGGAGCAGGTTGGAAAGCTTCGGGAGAGAGGTGAGCAGCTTAGGCAGGAGAGGAAGGAAGCAGGAAGAACAATGGGGCAGTATTGAAGCTCGGCATGTGAGGGATAGAGTGTGGAGAAGGGCTGCTCGGGAGAGGGAGTGCTTGGGGAGGGAAGTCCAGGGGTGGAGCTCGGTTGTGTTTGAGGAAAGAGATGGTGTGGGGGAGCTCGGGCAGCTCAGGAGGGATGAAGGATTGTGAAGTGCTCGCTGAGTTAGCCTTCAGTTGGCGAGGTCTGAGCAGCGGTGGGGAAAAAGAACTAAGGGAGGTCGGGTGTTTGCAAGAGAAGAGGAGATGGGTGAAGCTTGAGGAAGAAAGAGTTAAGGGAGTAGGTGGGCAGTCAGCTGTGCTACGGTAGAGCAAAGAAAAAAAAAGGGCACGCTGCTGTTGTAGAGGAGAAAATGGCACGGCCTGGGAGAAAAGAGAGAGCAGTAGGGGAGATGAGAACTGAATTGATGGGAGGTGGCATGGCAGTGCACCTGCAGCAGGAAATGAGCAGTGAGCACTGGTGAGGTGGTGCCGTGTTGCATGGAGAGAGAAGCAGCAGGTATGACAGCACAGGGGAGAGGCATGCAGGGCTGCTCGGTTGACCTTTTGAGCTGATGTGAGAAAGACTAAAAGAAAGGAGGTGGCGTGTAGCTTGGTTGAAGAGGACATAAAGAAGAGCAGTAGGGGAGATGACCGCGCTGGGAGCTGCAAGCTGCTCTGACATTAGTTGGCACTATTTGGAAATAGGGACAGATGCCACAGCTCGACTTGGTTTTAAAGTTGCGTGCAGACTCCTGCAATGCTCAGGAGGGGGTGGGCAGCACAGGAAAAGGTGGTGCATGCCCAGATGTTTTGTTCTAGCTGTTGGTAAAATAATTAGAGAAGGGATGTAAAAATTTATTGCAGGAAGGGAATTGGATTTAAAAGGAGGTTGTTCTACGGAAGTTAAATGATTTGAAAGCTTTAGGTATGGGTAATTAAGCTTGGTTTGAACACATGCGAGCATCTTCGGGTAATTTATTTGAAAGAGTTTTAATGATTGTTTCTAGGAATTGCAGTTGTTCAGCCTTGATCCAAACTCAGATTTGAAATGGTTCAACTTATTCGAACTGGGCCTTAAGATATTTTGCAAAAATATGCTAGGAAGGGTCTCGGGATACTACTGGGGTTTTTATAGGCCTCATATGGAGTTGCGGACAAGTATGGTGAACGGTAAATAATGTTTCGACTATAGAAAAAGGATAAATGGATGGATGGCGGAAGGGTAAATGGTTAGTTGGTAGAAATATAATGGGACGAATATTTATCTCCCGGCATGGTAACATGGTAGAAGTGAACAAGATATTCACATGACATGTGGTAAGAAAGAGATAACCATTGTGGTTAGGGTTTTACCGGGAAAAATAATAAACTAGGGTTTGGAGCATATGTGCCTACACGCACTTGGATGTTTTAGCATATACGGGACTTGTATGGGGGTGGAATGATCATGCGAAGTTACCGAGAGTTGGAGTGTTGAATATTGCCACTGGTCAGGCGTATATATGCATGGGGTTGTGGCAGAGCCGAATGATGAGTTAGGGTTTTGTTCCGCAGCTCGGAAGGAAAGAATTAGGGTTTGCGTATGTGCATATACATGAAAGCAGTATATTTTTGCACATGCTCACGATAGATCATATCGAAGTTGGTGGCAAAAGATTAGGTCATTCGGAGAAGATTTAAGGTGTGTATATGTTTCAATTTCGCATAAGTACCGAATGGGCACTTAGCGGCAGATGTGGATTTAGGTTGCACCGACGAGGAGGGAGGGAAAGGGGATGCCGAAGGTGTATTCATGGCGAGATTGCAAGGCAAGTAGCCACGTTCGGAGACAAGGTGTAAGGCTAGGTTTGAACTACTTGCCGGACAGAGCTTCGACAAAGCAGAGGTCAAAGGAACAAGAACAGAGGGGAAGGGTTTTGGTTGTCTCACTTTAGGGTTTTAACAGAGGCATGATTTGTTTAAAAGTTTTAATTTGGTGGATTTTAATCAGCATTATTATCAAAAGTTTTTGTTGGCCCTAATTTTCAGGTTTCAGAAAATTGAGGTGTTACAGGTTTGCTGCTGTACAGAGGGGGAAGAAAGGAGCTAGATTGAAGAGGGCTCGGGTTACTGAGCTAAGCTAGGACGGAGGAAGCTCGGTAGCTACTTGGGCTTGAGCTGAGAGAGATCGGGTACTGGCTTGGGTGAGGGAGGAGCTCGGGGCTGCCTTTTATAGCCGGAGCGGCGAGCTGAGCTGGCGGTGGCGCTGTTGCTCGGCGATGGGACAAGTCCGGGCGACGGGCGTGGCTGAGGCTACTGGAAAAAGGAGGAGGGCACCTGGGGCGTGGCAGCGGGCTCGGGATAAGCCATGACGGCGCGCGGTGCGGCTTTGGGGCAGACGCGCGTGTGGCGTGTCGACGGGCGGCGCGGCTTTCCGGCGTTCGGCGCGGGAACAACGCCGGAGCTCACGGCGAGAAGCCTTCCCGAGGGCCTTCAAGGACGGTGAGCTGGACGGAGGCGATGGGAAAGATCATGGCAGGGCGCGGTGTGCTCTGGTGGGGTGGACGGCGTGATTAGCGGCGGGCGGCATGGCTTTGAGGCAGGGCTCGTGCATGAGATGGGACAACACCGGAAGGAACAGGGCATGGCAGGCTGGCTAGGAATCGAGCTGGAGTCGTGGCGCACTGGCCGGGGCTCTGGACGACAGGCGGCGCGGGACAAGTCGACGGACGGCGTGGCCATGCCACTGTGGCATGTCGGGGCGCGGCGAGCGCGAACCCGAGTGGCATGGGGGTGGCACAGGTCGTCCAGGGGTGGCTTGCCACGCATAGCTTTGTCGCAGCAGTGCCTGGATACGTGTTCGAGGGTATAGTGGTTCTGGCACTCCTCGCTTTGTGGAATCAGGAGGGAATCCTGCTGAGTCATGGCTGGATTTGTAGTGTCCAGGACTAGAGCCAAAGAGTAAAGGACAAGGGAGCTGCTGTGGACTTGAGCATGTTAGGAATTACTCCGGGGTCAATTCTGTAGCTTGACCTGACACTTCTTAGGCTGATTTCCTCATCATTTTATGTGGAAAATTAATCCCCCCCCCATAGGTGTTCGATACCTGCCATTTGGGGTTTTTGTACTGAATGTGTTCATGTTTTTGTATATTCGGGGTTCTGAGTGTAAGGAGATTGTTGTGTAAATTTATCAGAATTTTTCGAGATATATTTATAAGAGGTGTAGTTCAATGCGTGTTTTTGCCCTAGGATTAATTAATTTCATTTCTTAATATCTTTGAACTGGGCATTCCTATTTTATTTCATATTTGAGTTGAATAAGGTATTAGATAGTTCCACGAATTTATTCATGATTTATAGAGATGTCGAGTAGGGTTGGATCCCATGTTGAGGGCTTCGGTGGCAATAGGGATTAAATAGGAAGGGGTGGTCGTGTCGAGGAGTTAGGGTTTAACAGGTGTGGCAAGGTGAAGGGAATTCGTGGAAACTCTTGTGGACTCTCCTTCCTTCGCTTAGGTATATTCGGTGGTGAGGTGCCGTAAGCGGTTTAGTGTATACTGTGCGTGTGTGATGTTAGGGTTTACTCGGGTTAGGATTTAGTCGGAAAAGGTGCGTGTGTGGGCAGGGTTAGGTATATTGGATGCATGTTAAGTTTAAATCATGCCTAGCACATGTACGGTTATGCTGGTAAGCAAGTTTACGAAAATTAGGGTGTGACAAAGTGTGACCGCCATCTTGCCCCAAGCGAAGTGGAAGGTGTGGGTCTCCGGCCTCCAATGGTCGACCAGTGCGGTCAGCAAGGAGGCATCAAAAGGAAACCTTCTGAATCGGCCGACTGCGTCATTCTGGTCCCTGATATCCTCGTCGTCCACCGCCTCGGCCATCCATGCTTATGGTAGTAAGCCTGACCAAGCAAGTCTGTCGCGGCAAGAAGGAAATATAAATTAGTACGGATACATGCTTACGGTGTTAACAAGTACAAATACAAGCACGTAACGTACCTCTCTATCTAGGATTCGTGAATCCTCCAGGCGTGCTCTGGTGTACGCGTATGATACATTCCGAGATCCCGCTCTCCTAAAGCTAATAGCCTGGACCGATGCTCTCGATCCTCGCGATCATCTATAAGTTCTAGACCAGCCATACCTATTAAGGGGATAAACAAATCATGAAGTACATGAAATCAAACATTCACGAAGTTCACGAAGTCATCAAAATTAGTATGGATACATGAAACAAAACACGAAGTACATGAATATAACAGGAAGTACAAGAATAAAACATGAAATTGTCCACGAAGTACATGAAACAAAACACACACCAAAACATTGGGCATACAAGCCACTTATTACAAGGCACATACATAATGCAAATAAAATAGGACCCTTCGAGCCTACTGATGACCTGAACCAGACGCAGCACTAGGATCCTCATCCCTTCTTATGTCTTCTTTCATCTTCAGACATTTCTTGATCCTGTGACCAAATTTCTTGCAATAGAGGCATTGTCTGGTCGGTCCACTAGCTTTGCTCTCATCCATGAAGTTGGCAATACGACGAGTTTGTCGTCGTCCCACAGAAACACGGAGGAGATGAAAATCAGGGATCCAATTCCGTTCGCCTGCAGGTACCTCCATGAAATTGTCTACCACACGATAACCATACAGCTCGCCAGACTAGGTAGCACGCACATCCTCTTTCGTGAAGTAGTACGACACGAATGGCCGCGTGCCCATCTTTGTCTTAGCAGCTGCAGCAAGGACGTGAGAGTAAGGCCTATGTAAAAGCATTGGCTTGTTGCATGTACACGAGGCAATGATATCAGGCTGGACATAGAAAGTAACTTCTTGAGTTATCTCTTGTGTGCAAACCCCAAATCCACTCTTCTACTTCAAACATACCTTGAACCTACGCTGCACATTTCCCGTGCATCTAGCTTTGTGCATTTGCCTCTTCTTCACCTTCTCTTCCATATACCACATAGTCTTCGCACAATAAGGCGTTCCACCGAATTTTTCCATATGCAGTATAGCCTTTGCAGGCCTCTCCTAGAAATACCTCATTGTCCCGTGCAACGAACCCTCTACAATAGCCATCAAGGGTAAACCTTGCACCCCCTAAGAACAAAATTATAGACCTCAGTAAGATTTGAAGTCATGATGCCGTATCTAGCACCATATGTGTCATGTAGGAGAGACCACTACTCCGGTGGCTCCTTACTAATCCAATCCAAGAAACACTTCACTCTGTTTGAAGCCTTTCTGCTAGTGTTTGGATCGTCAAATCCAGGAAGATCACAAAGCCTGTGAGTTTCCTCTATAGGGCTCATCAAGCCTCCTCCAATACTCGTCAAACTTTCTAGACTGGTTCTGTTTGCATAACGTTTTGAATAGGTTCATCAATTGTTTGTTCTTGAATTGCCGATAGAAATTGGCCGCTAGGTGGCGCGTGCACCACTGACTCCTTATGTCAGACCAGCTAGATTCTTCCGATAAATCCTCCCCTTCCGAATTGCAAGGAGTAGCCCAGCATGCCGGTCATGAATAACACACACATTTGGACGGTCCTTAACAACTCCATTTTTCAAGCTCACAAGAAACCACAGTTCTCACAATCACCAAAAGCCATTACTAGCGGCACTATCTAATCATTTCCATCCACCGCAATTGCGGTAAATAGTATCCCCTTCATCTTGCCTGTCATGAAAAGTGCCATCGACACAAATAATCGGGCGACAATGTCTGAAAACTTTCACGCATGCGCCAAAACACCAGAAAGCACCATCCAACATCATTTCTCCAGGCATGTCCGGAGATGGCCATTCGAGACGACTAACATATGTCCCATCGTTCCTTTCTCCAAGTATGTCCAACAAATATGGAAGATTATGATACGAATCAATGAATGTGCTAAACCACCGTTCCAGTGCAAGCTGCTTTGTCCTCCATGCCATGGCGTAATTTATGTTGTACTGGTAATTACTTTCCACGGATGTTTGTATGAACTCTACTAGAATGCAAACATTCTTTACTATCTCGTGGTACATCAACCTAGCAACAAGCTCTTCACTAATGTTCTGCTGGGTGTCAGGAACATCACTTATTATGCATGTGTGAGGCACCACTCTTCGTATGACCCACTGCACTTCATACTTCCTCACCGAAGCATGCACATAGCCCTCACACCCTGTAGACTTACACTTCACAGCATACTGATCTCTGCAACTTTTCTGCACTCCAAATGTGCTCTGTGTTGACATTACCCAGAGCTTCACCGCCTCTTTGACGTCTTTCTTCGTACCGTATAATGCACTATGTACAATCTCGTACGACTTGTACGGAAAACTGTCACCACTTGGACCCTCTACATTCATGACAGTGGATATGTCCGTGTTCTACATGCTAGGAATCGGATCATCCCCTCCTTTATCATTCTCATATTCATCCTCTTCACTGGTACCATCTTCAACACCCATTTGTTCCTCTCTAGCGGCGGCATCATCATTCTCCATTACCTGCACTAGCTCCTGACGTATCTCCCCCTCGTCTACCGAACCGATCAGGTATTCAATACTTAAAGTAGGGTAAGGTTCAGCGCCTTCAACTACAATGTCTTCTGCAACGACAACCTCTTCTTCTACCGCTCTACTGTTCTATCCAACTGCATTGCCTCCCGCTTCTTGAGATGACACGGCCTTAGGTACTGCCTGCAAAAACAGATAATGGGAACCTTTGCGCGCCTTACTTGCTCTCAACCAAGCCCGTCAATCTTTGGACAGATCTAGTGGGAACAAGTCCCACTGGATATCGTTGCAAGACTTGCTGAAATATGTCTGCAAGGTTACACTTGCGACCTCCGGATCAAGACCAAAGGCCCTTGTGAACCATTCTTGAACGACATTGATAGGGTATTTGTTAGGGTCCTGCATAGCTAATTTGGTTTGTTGGAAGCTACTAAGATCCACAGAACCAAACTCATTTGTGCGGATCTCACCAACACCACTATGAATTCAACTAGTTCGGACATGCCTGTCATCCAAAACATAATATTTTAGACTATACAATCTAAGATCCTCCCATGCACAAATTAATATTCTAGTCCTACTCGCACATAAATAATATAATCAATCATTCATCTAATTTATTGTCGATATGCAAAAAATACCCTATTCTACATCTATATATTTTTATCATATCTAGTGCCCCAGTCAACAAGTAGTGCAAAATGTACGAATTATTTTCAACTAGTCATCTATATAATCTACATACACATTTATTAATTTCTTATTTGCTACTCTATTTTTATATCTAATCTCATACTTCTAGTAAATCTACTCTATGTCTAGTAAAATCTACTACCATATCTTAACCTACTACTAAAGCTACATCTAGTTTTAAATCTACCACTAAATCTACTTCTAAAAACATATACTAGCTACTAAAAATAAGAAATGAAGAAAAACATAACTAGTCGAGGCCTCAAACTTCTCTTTTTTCTTCCCCGGCCTTCCCTCCCTCCCTCTCTTTTCTCCTGAAATGCACTGCCTCCTTGCCTCCTCACGGGCGGCAGCGCAGACCCTTATATAGCCAGGGACTAATCGCCACCCCGCGTGGCGATTACGCCACGTCACCTGTCCGTTGGCCGGGGTGGCGGGGGATTCGCCCGGCAGTTATGGCAATTGCCACGGCGGGTGGCGATTGGGAGCTATCGCCACACCTGGTGGCGATAAGGGTGGAAACCGTCGGTGCGGGTGGCGGTTGGCTCCAATCGCCACGTGGTATGGCTATGTTTGAATTTTTTTAGTTTAGGTATTATTTTTATAAAAATGGAATAAAAGGATAATATTTCATTAAAAAACCTCAGTAGTCTTATACGTACGTACGCGATCCCATCACTTCAGGAGTTCAGGTTTTAGCTTCTTGATTTGTTGCGCTCATCGATCTCCGATCGTCCTCGACCACAAAAAGCACTATCGCATGCCAGCTGGTACTATTCTAGCAACTTCTCCAGGACTTCCATTATATATCCTCTTTCAGTGCTTCGATATTTCAGGGCCTAACTAATTTTTTAACGAGAAGACTAGCGATTGGATGTTTGATTTTGACATCAGATCGGAGACCCGTCAAAGTAACTATGTTATGTAATGAAACATTTTATTAAAATATATGTGATAATTTTTTAAACTAATTAATATAATATAATATTTCCATGTAATAAATATTGTGCGGTGGAAACTTCTTTTTTACGATGAAAATATTTCTTCATGTAATGAAATCTCGTCCTAACGTAAAACAAAAATATGATTACAGATATATGGCATTTTCTTTTTCTTAATAGAGGAAAACCCTGACCTCTACATCGAAATATTAAGCGAAACGGTACTCAGAAAGTCCGCTAGTAAAGCATGTTGTTTTCATGCACTGTGATAGAGTCAGGGGTATTGCTTGCTCAGCAGAGTGACACCTAGCCATATTCCCAAAATCTAATCTTAGTGCCATTATTCACGATAAAGGATCATATCAGAGGAACTTTTGCTTGACCTTTAGCAGGCTAGCCTAGAAGTGTGAGTACCCCCGTTTCCCCTCGATTTAGGAAGTGTTTTGGAACGGAGGTATTATTTATTACGTAGCGATTGTTACCGTACAATATAGTCTTTTGGTGAACTAGTTGATGAATAAAACTCAATATATATGATACCAGAGCTAAGAGGTCCGAAGTTTAAGACCTAACTAACACAATATTAATTTCTCGCAAAAAAAACTAACACAATATTAAAAAAGATATATATTTGTGTCCTACATTGATCCTACATTTAAGAACTAGAGGAGTCTATACGTTTATATTGCCCATCTATCCTCGTCAGTTTAGCCTTTTGTGTGAACCAGTGTGAACCAGTTAGTGCATGAAACTCAGTAATCCTAAACCACAATCTAACCCTAATCGGGCTTGACCCCCGTGTCCATGCCGTGTGCTGCCACGCTAGTGGCACCCCTTCGACCGCACGACGCACCCCTCATCTTCCCTCACGGGCACCCCTCCTTTCTCCTCTTCGTGCTGCTGTCATTTCTTCTCCAACTTATGCACACCGTGTCTATCCTATGGAGCGAACTAGGATGCGTAGAAACTATGGAGTGAACTAGGATGGGTAGAAACGAATATCCTCGCTCACATTACTAGACCACGTGTATACACGTTTTAAAAATAATTACAGGGAACCCATCTTTGGACGTACCATATCCGTTTGACGAACACAAGGTACAAATGCCAGCTATGAGTGGTCGGCCAAAATATGCGAAATCAGATATTTCCCATCTGACAAGCGACATGAGATTGTTATACATGGTAGATACTTGACTGCCTGTCGCCATACAAGATTTTGATTTTTCTCAGTGTTGCTGACTATTTCCTCCCAGCCACGAGTGGTCGGACAAAATATGCGAAATCAGATATTTCCCATCTGACGGGCCATGAGATTGTTAGAAACGGTAGATACTTGACTGCCTGTCGCCATAAAAGATTTTGGTTTTTCTCAGTGTTGCGGACTCACTAGTACAGAAATCCATATCCGAGACGGTTAAAATAGCACATCCGAGGCGGTTATAGCAACCGTCTCGACGGAGTGGTTGCGGATATGGGGGCATAAATCGGAGGCGGTTACGCAAGCGCCTTCTCCGAGGCGGTTGAAACGGTTTAAACCGCCTCGGATGAGTCCTTATCCGAGGCGGTTACAATTTCTCAACCGCCTCGGATAATCTACTATCCGAGGCAGTTATGTTTTACCGACCGCCTCGGATAAGACACCGAGGCGGTTACAATTTCTCAACCGCCTCGGATAATCTACTATCCGAGGCAGTTATGTTTTACCGACCGCCTCGGATAATGTCTTATCGGAGGCGGTAAAGATAACATAACCGTCTCGGATAAGAACTTATCCGAGGCGGTTGAAACAGTGTAACCGCCTCCAATAAGTCCTTATCCGAGGCGGTTGAGATAGCATATCCGAGACGGTTGTTAAGTTCCAACCGCCTCGGAT